>LPNX010720119.1:116908-156980 GCA_001517045.1 Pseudotsuga menziesii | reverse complement strand
ATGTTGATTCAGATTGGGCAGGCAGTGCCATCGATAGGAAGAGTACTTCAGGATGTTGCTTCAGTATGGGATCAGGTGTGATCTCTTGGTTTAGCAAGAAACAATCCTGTGTGGCACTAAGTACAGCTGAAGCAGAGTATGTCGCAGCTTGTTCAGCTAGTTGTGAGGCAGTATGGCTACGGAAGCTACTGTCTGATATATTTGATCTCCAGTTGGATGCTACTTGTATACATTATGACAAACAGATTTGCATGAAGTTGTCAGAGGATCCAGTGTTCCATGACAAGTCGAAGCATATCGAGATCAAGTATCACTATATCAGGGATATGGTATAGAGAGGAGCAGTGAAGCTCCAGTATGTTGCGACGGAGGAACAAATAGCCGATGTATTGACGAAGCCATTGGCTAGGCTGAAGTATGAGTACTTCAGAGAGAGACTTGGTGTTCTCTAGATCGAGGTTCCCTCCAAGAGAAAGTGATGAGACCCATAGCCATTCTGACATGGTGAGAGGATTGGTTCCTTCCATGGTCAGATGTAAGGGCTAAGCCATTCTGTCATGGTGAGAGGATTTGGTTCCTTCCATATCAGATATGAGTGCTGACTGCCATTCTAGGAATGGAGGCACTTGGTCAGTTACTAGGAACACTCAGTCAGGGACTGAGAGAGCCATTCTGACGCGCCGGTCAGTAAGGGCTAAACCATTATGTTCATGGCTAAAGGATTTAGTTCCTTCCATGTCAGATGTGAGTGTTGGCCATTCTGTCGAGCAGGATAGATGTAAGGACAACTGCCACTCTCCGGGAGAGTGGAGGCACCTGGTCTGTTACCAGGTAGCTCAGTCAGGGACTGGGGGCCATTCTGACGAGGGTGTAGGATTCATTTCCTACCAGGTCAGATGTGAGTGTACAAATCTTTCATCACTGTGGTAGGATGAGTTTCGGCCTAGGTGAGAGTCATTCATCATTGTGGTAGGATGTGTTTCGGCCTGGGTGAATGTGTGGAAATCTTTCATCATTGTGGTAGGATGAGTTCCGGCCTGGGTGAGAGTCATTCATCACTGTGGTAGGATGTGTTCCCGCCTGGATGGATGTGCCCTTCTGACGAGTAGGTTAGATATAAGTGCAGAGCCATTTCACAGATGATAGTTGATGTGCCTATCATGCTGGTGAATGTGAGTATTGGGCCTTTCTGATGTGATTGTAGTTTACTACATGATCAGATGTGAGTGTTGGGCGTTCCTTTCTGATGAACAGGTCAGGTGTAAGTGCTGCGCGAAGACCTACCTGGTGGCTAGGCCTACAACCAGCATGAAAAAGGGTTGGCTCTGTAGAAATTCCTATGACGAGATAGTACACACATGATGATGACTAGATATGATCCATATCGAGCTATGATCCAGATCCAGTTATGATGACTCCGAGAGATGATCCAGATCGAGTAATGATCTAGATCCAGCAGTGATGATCCAGATCGAGTGATGATCCAGATCCAGTCCAGTGATGATGATCCAGATCGAGAGATGATCCAGATCCGATGATGAAGATGACTTGAAGACGAAGATGACTTGAAGACGGATATGATCCAGTTGATACAGAGAAGAAGACTTGCGCTGAAAATTGTGTCGAAAGAATACCTTTCTAGTTAAGAGGGAGTGTTGATGTATTTGTAACTTCGGAATGTATTCTTCTATGTATCTTATATATTGTAACCCGGTGTTTATTCTAGGATGTTTCTATTATGTATTTGAGTCATGTTGTCATGCCCCAATGTTCCGATCGGGAGGATTAATAATGTAAACAAGTCTTGTCAAGTCATTGTGTAAGTCCCCACAGTTTCAAGGCACTAGGGTTATTATACACTAATTAAGGTGTAGGCTCTAGTAAGTAATTGTTAGTTGGGTCGACATGATTTAGTGCACTTCAAGTGAACGGAAGAATATAAATAGAGAGTGAGAGTCTCTCTATTTATCACTTGTACTACACATCACTCACTCACTCAAGTGTGGCGCATTAGTGAGGAAGGAAATACTGGGACTAGATAGAAGAAGAAGACTACTACTGTTGGGAGTGCATCTTACTGTTTTGGGGTCTTACATCTTGTGGTGATTCTATCTTTGAGGAAGTTGCGGGGTTTTCTCCATTTATGGTTTCCCCGATCAAAAACATTGTGTTCATTGTCTCTTGTGTTTTGATTGCTGTACTTGTTATTCTCTTAGTAAAGATCCTAACATAATGCTAGCTTAAATGTTGAAAAACTAACATCCTTTGTGTTGAGGGTTCAACGCGATTGATAGATCTTAGTTCTGTGACAAAACTGGTTTTAATGGAATATTTGTGGTGTTTATTTATGCATTGAAAGAGAATGGTTAGCAGTTCAAGAATTGAGATTTAGAAATTTAATGACCATAACTTTGAGCTATAGAAGCTCAAAATGGAGGATCTTCTTGTAGATCGAGAACAGTGGATTGTTGTGGATCTGGGTACAAAACCCATTGGAACGTTACAAGAATATTGGGATAAATTAGAAAGAGGGGAAAGGAGTACAATTAGATTGTGCTTATCATACTCTATTTTGTTGAGCGTATCTGGTGAAGATAGTGCAGTAAATATTTTGTGGAAACTAGGGAGTTGGAATCAATAAAACCCCTTGTGAATAAGTTGTTTCTGCAAAGGACACTGTTTCATCTCAGAATGGATGAAAATGACACAGTGACAAAGCATTTGAATGTCTACAATAATCTGGTAAGTTAGATAACCTCTGTTTGAATTAATATCGATGAGGAAGACAAATGTATTACATTATTATGTTCTTTACTATATTCCTAGGACAACTTGATTATTGCAATAAGTATTGCTAGTCAAGCAACCTTAAAATTTGATGAAATAATATCATCGCTCCTATCAGAAGAGATGAGGTGAAAAAACATGGATAATCATAGTATGGATGCCTTGTCTATGAGAGGTCACCCCCAGGAGAGAAACACAAATAAAGGATCTCGGGGAAGATCTAAATATAAGGGTAGATCTAAATCCCCAGGAAAAAGAATAAGGAAGTGATGGAAATGGACTAAATTTGGGAACTATAAAAAGGATTTCAGATCTAAGAATGTTGAGAGGAAAAAAACATATGAGGATATCCCTTCCACATAGGTGAATACCTCCTCAGAAGAAGGAGGGTATGTGTACCTGGCTTCCATAGGTAATCATTCAAAACGTGATATATGGTTGATTGACTCAGTTGAGTCATGTCATATGACCCCTCATAGGGATTGGTTTTGTGAATATGAAAAGTACAATGGAGGAGATGTGTACTTGGGATATGATTCACTAGTTAGTATTGTTGACGCGGTAGATTCAAGATGAAACTCAAGGATGGAAGGATTATAAATATACCTAGAGTGATACACAATTCCAATTCCAGTGAGAAACTTGATATCTATCTAAAATATGGATGTTGTAGGTGTAAAAACTGTGTGGAGATCATGGTTGGAAAATGGTTCAAGGATCAATGGTATTGATGACGGGAGTTTGGTATAGAACTATGTACAAACTATTAGGAAGCACCATCATAGATGAATGTAACACTTATGTTTTTCCCAAGGAAGGACAAAAATATGACATAACCCTGACTACATCAAGAGGAAAGATGATGCTATGACATCAAAGATTGGGGCATATCGGAGAAAAACACCTTTGAGAATTACAAGGTAAAGGTATGGTTGAAGGTGTGACTAATTCCACTCTAGATTTTGATTTTTGTTAACATTGCATATATGGAAACATAATCGAGTAATATTTTAATATTGTTCTACAAGAGAAAAGGGAATTTTAGAGTCAATACATAGTGATGTGTTTATTAGGATTTTAAGCAGGCATAATACAATAAAATGAAAGAGATAAACATTGCATTCAACATTCACATAGACACAAACATTTACCTTGGAAAACCCCATGCAGGGAAAAATGAGTGCCAATAAAGTGTTAGAATACTCAAAAACCTATCCCTATACTTAGTAGTATATTTTATTAATATTCATGATTAATTTCCTAGGTCACTAGACTATGTAGTTGGCCTCCACTTGCAATTTTGGTCAAAACTTTCCATGTTTACACCCAGGACAACCTTTATTCTAGTTTTGGTAAGATTATGCCACATTATTGGATTTCTATATTAGTAATTGCGCATTTCGTACCTTTCTCAGTTTTTGATTGTTTTATGCAGATTTAGAATGGAAAGGGTAAAAACTAGTCACATAGAAATTTCCTATCCTTTTCCCAACTCATCCTCCATCATTTACTTTCCTTTTTGGCATGATTTAGTTGAATTTCTATCACTCATTAGATATTCTATCTCACTTATCTAATTTGTGACCACCTTAAATGGATTGGAAAGTGTTGTATACACCTAAGGGGTTTTTTTGGTTTTGGTAAGCCTGCTTTATGAGCTAGTCTTGAGTTTATCCTTTGGGAATTCTATTTTCCTTTATAAGGATGTATTACCCATGTAATAATATAAATCATTAATCATTATTTAATTATGGATTCATTCTCCATGTGTTTTCATTATTCTTCTCCTCTCATTATGCTAATTCTCTCCAATTCTTTGTGAGGTTAATTGTGTGCCTAGATCCTTAGCTTGTTTATGGAATTCTTGTCGCCATCAAGGATTTAGAATTCTGACATGGTATCAAAGCTACGAGAGCTCATTAATTAATCCTCCTTTTCATATTTGCAAGTACAAATTCAATATGGATTTGAGAGTATCTTTTCCTCTTCTTACTCCATTCATAAACTATTTAGAGTGGAAATTGAAGATGAATGCATCTCTAAAGAGAGAAAATATCTATGCAATATATATTGGAGTTGTTATAGATTCTTATGAAGAACTAAATGATTGAATGGATGGCTATGATAGATATTTGGAGCTATATGTCTAATTATTTCTCCAAGCATGTGCTACCTTAATGATTCTATTGAATACCCAAAGGATCTATGGACAAAATGTTGGTAGGAAGATCAAGTGAGCAAGGTGCGACTAAGGAGATGTCAACAAGTGTCACAACAGATTGCACAAGGAGAAGTTAGCAACAATCATGGCCAGCTTGGTTGCAAGTAGTTAGGCTTTTGGTCAAAGTTAGTTAGATAATAGACTTATGTGGACATTTGTGTAAAGGCTCAAGCCTACAAATAAGATTAGGAATGTAGTTGATGGATAGATCGATTAAGAAGAGCATGAGCATTAGTATGTTTTTCTTTTGCGAACTATTTTGTAATCTGTGGTTTTGTTCTTAGGCTTTCGACCAAGGGATGTATTTCGACCTTCAAAGCTAATAAGAGAGGAGAATTGATTAAAACTATGTCTTAACCTGTTATGATGTGATGTTCTTTTCATCTGAATAATGCAATGTTTTTTTCATCTGATTGATGTGATCTATATACCATGATCTTTTTGTTTGAATGATGCAATATATCTATGTTGTTCCTCATATATGATGATGTGAATTATTTCTGTAGTTAATGGGTTCTTGCATGTTGACCTGTTTGTTAAAGTGATCTTAATAATGAAATGTTGCAATACTATATCTCGGTGTGAATACTGGTAGATAGTTTAGATAGATGATAGGTTGAACCCTCCTATATCTGTGAGTTGCATTACGACAAAGAGAAATTAAGTTTACAATTCCTCTTCCATTATGTGGAAATGGGGTTCCTACATCCCTCCTTCAAACATCTCAGGTGAGACCTAATCTGCTTTGCAAGTATTGATGGATAGGGTAAAACTTTTCCGGGCCGGTGTTTAGGGAGATTAAATCAAAGGGTGTCAACAGTGAGTGAGCCCATATTGACTAAAGTGTGTCAACAAATGGTTCTATGGTTTGGACCATAGTGCGAGGAAGAATAGGACATGTTGTGGCACTTGACGAAACTAGAGATCTAGGACTGGTTCAATCAGTAGGCCCGAGATATCGCAATAGAAGAAAACCAAAACTCTAGATTGTTAGAAAAAGAGTGGTTGGGAAGGTATATCTACTCTTATATTCACGAAAGTTTATTTTCTGAATCCCCGATAATCCTGTATGAGTGGTTGGCGTAGATGACCTTCCATAAAAGGAACTTCCAAGGAGGTGAACCTACTTACTAGACCCTTGAACTAATTCAGTGACTAAAAGGGTCAACAACAAAGAATCAAGAGCTGTTGAAGTGTGAATAGACAACATTTTAGAGGGATATATCACTAATTTTTTTGTCAACACAGTAAAATCCTATAGCGACGTAGAGAGAGAATTCTTTCAGGGACCTAGAGGAAGGTTCCTATTATCATTACAAATGTGGATTAAGATGCTCGTCTATGAAAAGGTTATATTAAATATGAACTCTGACGAGTATTTCTCTAGTGTGTAGAGGTCACAGGTACTTCAAAGACGAGGGTTGGATGGAATGATACATGGTATATGGATGGGAGTTACGACAAGACTATGAGGTAAGTCGAGGAAGAGTGTGGCCGTCTACAAAGTGGGTGAGGTTTCGACAAGAGAAGAGGCTGAGGACTGAGGAGAGTCCTAGTCCATCTAGAACAAGAAACTATGAGAGAATATCACAAGGGACTAAGTGACCCTACAACGATGAAGGGGATGACCAGGATACACCTCAGCCTGAGGAAGGACCAACCCAAAGAAACAACATACCTACACCTATGTGTACTGCACCACATTCAGGAAGAAACACCATATAATCAAAAGACTTCCCAGTGTGTCACTACAGGAGTAATAGTAGCAGAACAATGAATATCGAAAGAAGTCCTAGAATGACGGGTGACGACGTCAAACTACCTTTGTTCCATGGGAATGGTACTAAATATCTCGAGCAATATTTGTTTCTCTGCGAAGCAGTATGGATCGTGAAGCAAGTCCAAGATGAAGAAATTAAGAAGGGACAACTTGCGACAAATATTCAAGGTCACACATTAGATTGGTACATGAATTTCATACAAGTACCGACAAGGAATCAACAGAAGACACTAGCACAAATTAGGATTGGATTAATTAAGGAATTCCAAAAACCCAAATCTGAGTTGCAGTACATTACAGAGTAGTAAATACACATGCTATCCTTTATTGTAAATTATGTTAATCTATAGGACATGATGACAACATTTGCAAAGCATACCAATTGCCATAGAAGAAAATAGTGGATACCTATTTAATGAAAAACGATCAACAAATACAAGTTGATCGAACCCATGCTAAGTTTCCTTAAACCAAAGGAGGTGGTAACTTCAGAGGACACGATAGAGGTAGAGGATTTGGTAGGGGATGAGGACAGATTATCTGTTATAATTGTGGTCAAGTAAGACATTATTACAAAATAGGTACCAATCCAATGACGACATGCTTGTATGTAAATAAATGGATCATACGATTGAGGACTACCCATAACTTATTGCTATCTGGAAATCTAAAAATGTTGGGAATCATAATCCACAACTAAATATGAACCAAAATGTTCATAATTTTTCTGCTGAAATGAGGGAACCTACTATTGTAGTTCTAACCAGGGGAGGTGCTATGATTAGAGATGATCGAGTAGAACCTTGGGCATGCAAAATAATATGACTTGTGGTTCAAATAAAGATCCAATTAGATGTTAAGAAGGAGAAAGGAATGTTATTTGATGCACAGATTGAATTTATGGATAGAAATTGTGCCTCGACATCTGTTGATATCCTATTGTTCGATGAAGGACCAGTTATTGATATTCCACCTGCTTCGACCGATACATAACAAGGGGGTCGATGAAAGCATTAATTATTTTAAATGGTTTTCTGAAGATTTGTTTGGACCTTGTTAATAATAAACACTATTTAAATTGTAATCATTGATAGAAGAACCTCAAATAATTCTGCGACCACAAAAAAGTATTAACCATATTCATAGAAGGATGAAGACTGGTCAAGAGTTGCGACTGAGTGCTCAGATAGGTGATTCCGATATGGATTTCATTATTTTGTATCTAGGGTCAGATGTTAATATTATTACAAAATAAACATGAGAAAGTGTGAGGAAACCAAATTTGGTATGGTCCCCTGTCCAATTAATATTAGAAAAATAGTTGAAGGTTTTTCCAATTGGTCGACTACCACAAGTTCCTATCGAGGTGGAAGACCTTTGGAATCTTGAAGACTTTGAGGTATTGAGATTTTCGATGATACCAATACTTATCCAACACTTTTGGGTATTGATTGGGATATGAAGAACCAAACTATTATAAAATTTAAGAAGCATGAGATATCATTTGAAGATTCAGAAATGCAGATAATCGCACCTATCGATCCATTGGAGGGACAACGTTATATCAATTTAGTAAAAGGAGAGTTGGAAAGAAGAATGTTTGGATACCATTTACAATGTTTCCTCTGCAAAATATGATTATATCAATCCTATGACTAATGAAAATTAATTTGGTGAAGTATTAGTTCATGTTTGTTAGATTCAGTCGAGGCATTTGAGAACAGGGAGAATCGACTACATGAAGTGTCAATGTGGAAATGTGAAAGTATTAAAAATTCACTAAGATGGGTAGGTACTGAGGTATGTGATCTACGTACTTATGAAGGATTACCTAACTTAGATACATTCCTGATGGAATTTGAAGATAAGGTAATTTAACCTTAGTGGTTATTAGCTTTATATGTGGCTCTGAAAGAAATGCCTGCAAGATGGTGGGTTGTACATAAACAGTCTATATAAGAATGCCCTATGCATCGCAAGTTGATAGAAGCAATATTTAGTGAGATTGTTTCCTATGTGGGACAAAAATATATAGGTTTGATGGATCCTGTCGATCACCTTGAATCCTATCGAGTGACATGGAAGACGGTGCCTCGACAGGAATGGGTGCACTTATTCATACACACTTTGGATATGATACCTAGAAACTAGTATACGTTGGTGGAGTTGTGACGAAAAAATGCTGATTGGGATGAGGTAGCTAATGATTTCTGGCATACTTTTAGTTTTGTTGATGATAATCCTATGATTTATGATGCATTATAAGTGATTAAGGATAATGTTTTTGAAGAACTTCCTTTTCCGATATCAATTATTTCACAAAGAAATGCGACAGTTTAGGCTTGGGTGGAGTGATATAACTTAGGTGTATTACCTGAAGATGATAATCCTTGTAACATTAATATCCTTGATTTTGAAGGTATTTGAGCAGTTGAGGGACCTTGTTTGTTGATAGACAAATTTATGAAGACTCTGGAGATAAAGAAAGCAAACATTGGTTCTCCTAAGAACCCAAAAATTGCTAATATCAGGGATTACTGGGATGAAGAAATAGTTAGAAAAATTACCGATTTACTACATGAATTATAAGATTTATTTCCTACCAATTTTTTGGAAAAGAAATGGATTCTTGGAGACCTAGGTGAAATGAAAATCCCATTAAATCTAGATGCAAGACCGATTAAGCAACATCCATAGAGATTGAACCCCAGATATAAACAAAAGGTCGGAGGAGAGTTAGACGGGATGTTGTATTCATGGATTATTGAAATTTTCGAAGCATCAGAATGGATCATTCCAATGGTAGTACAACACAAGAAAACATGTGAAGTTTGTATCCATGTAGACTTAAGGAAGATGAATGACTCTTGTTTGCATGATCCATTCCCAACTCCATTCACAAATGAGGTGCTGGAGAATGTAGGATGGAAATAAGTGTATTTGTTTACTGATAGTTTTTCTGGATATCATCAAATAAAAATTTCCAAGGAAGATTGACACAAAACCACATTTGTGATAGAATGCGACTGCTTTCAATACACTGTAATGCCAATTGGACTCAAGAATGAACCTGTAATTGTTTCTAGAATAGTGGTCGCTTCTTTCAAAGACTTTATTCACAAATTTTTGGAAGTTTATTTTGATGCTTGGACAATGTATGGACTCATTAAAGATCATATTAAAAGCCTAAGAATGATGCTTGATATATGTTGGAAATTCAAAATTTCTTTAAACTTGAAGAAATGCATATTTTCTGCTTTGTTTGGTATTATGTTGGATCATGTGGTATGTCGCAAAGGAATGTTGATGGACCTTGAAAATATAGCTATTATTGTTGACCTACCTCCATATTCATCGGTTAAGAAACCGAAGACTACCCTTGTTCATACGGGGAATTACATAAATTTTATTAAAGGATATGAAAAGAATACTTCCCTAGTGGAAAAGTTATTGAAGAAGGATGTCAAATTTCAATGGAATGAAGAATGTCAAAAGAGTCTAGATATCCTTGAAGAAAATATTGTTTCAGCACCCATTTTGGTATTTCCTGACTGGTGGAAGGAATTTCATGTCCATGTTGATACTTCGTTGATTGCATAAAAGAACTATACGATGAAAAAATAGGAAGGACCTGCAATGGTATATGCACTACAGAAATCTCAACACTATTTGTTGGGTGGAAATTTTAAAATGTTTACAAACCATTTTGATTTGAAGTACCTAGTTAACAATCCAATGTTGTGGGGGGGATATTTGTCTATGGCTTCTTCTCTTCCAAGAGTTTGATTTTGAGATTATTGTGAAACCTAGAAGTTTGAATGCAGGACCTAATCAGCTGTCGAGGTTGGAAACAGAGGAGAGCCCTACCAGTTTAGATGATGTCCTCCACGATGCACAATTTTTTGTATTAAAAATGGTTGATGGCTACTATGAAGATATTATATGTTTTCTGGCCACTGGAAATGCACCATAAGGGATTACCACATCGCAGAAAAATAGTTGGTTGTGAAAGCTGTAGTTTTTCAGCTAATAGCAGGACAATTGTATAAATTGGGACCAGATGAGATCCTTCGTCACTATATTTTGGAACATGAGTGACCACTGATATTAGTTGAGGCTCATGTTGGTGTAGTAAGAGGTCATTATGTAGGTAACGCCCAACATGTAATATTTTTCAAGAGGGTTTATGTTGTCCTTCCATTCATTCAGTTGTTATGGAATATTATCGTGCTTATGATGTTTGTCAACACACGAGAAAACCATCACGACAAGACGAGATGCATTTGGTACCATAGGTAACTTTGTAGTTATTCAATAAATTGGTTGTTGATTGTGTGGGTACTATTAACCCACGAGGTAAGCAGATATGTGGACGATATATAATTATTGAAACAAATTACTTAACCAGATGGGATGTGGTTGCATCTGTCAGGGACTATGCTGCTATGAATGCTGCTAGATTTTTGATTGAAAATGTGTTCACAAGGTTTGTGTGTCCAAAATTTATGGTAAGTGATCAAGGTACACATTTTTCAATAGATTGATTGAAGAATTAACTACGAAATTTCAAATTCAGCATACAAAGACAACACCGTATAATTTGCAAGTGAATGGTATTGTTGAATCCTTTAATAAAATTATAGAGCATGCCTTGACAAAAATATCCAATGTCAATCATGATGACTGGAATCAAAGGATATCTGCATTATTATGGGAATATTACATAACTTGTAAGAAGATTACAGGGCACACCCCCTTATGACTAGTTTATGGAAAATAGTTTGTTATACCAATGGAGTATATTGTACCTAGTTTAAGGATCATTGTAGTTACTAAAATGACATATGTAGGAACAATTGAAGAAACACTAGTTCAGTTATTGGAGTTGGAAGAATATCGCTTCATTGCAAGATATCACCAACAAATTGAGAAGGAGTGATAGAAGGCTTGGCATGACTATAATATTAATTTCAAACAATTCCATCTAGGATATTTTGGTCTTCTATATTACAAAAAATTTCTAAGACACCCTGGTAAGCTTCGCACTCACTGGTTGGGACCTTATGTTGTTACTTATGTCACGAATGGAGGTGCAATTAAATTGCAAAGATTAGATGGTACTCCCTGCGATCAGTTCATAAATGGGAATAAGCTAAATACCTATCGGGATATCCAATCGTCGCTCAATTGATTCAGAGTGGTTTGAAGTTGTAAATAGTTGTCAAAAAAAGGAAGAAGAAGTGTGTCACACGATATAATTTTGTTGCAAGATCCATTGTGCCGCACTTCAGTTTTCGTCACAGAATATTTTGGCGGTGGGATTTTATGTCAAGTCTATAATTAATGTGTAATAATTTTCTTTTTTATGGAAATGGAAGTGATGGAATTAATGGATATTTATCATAAATACCCGAAAAGACTCCAGCGTGTCAAATGTGTAGCCACAATCTTTTTCATTTATTGCAGATCAATTTGAAATAATGACCCACCTGATTGGTTGATTTTTCACATGCGTAAGTCTATTTTATCTCCATGCATGATCTAGTTGTTCATTATACTGAATTTTGAGTTTTTCGAGCCAAGAACTTGTCTACAACTTCTTTTGTTTGAAGCTTTGAATCATGGAGATTCTGGTTTCGAGTTCCAACATGGTGAGGGGGTTTGGTGTGGACATTCATTCTAGCGTACCCATTACGAAGGAGGAAACTAAAGTTCTTTAGTGACCTCCTCCTATTATTCTATCGAGGAAGAAGTGAACTGGTGGTCATTTTCTTAACCCTAAGCTACGATTGAAAGTTGTGCATGATGTTGAAGCTTTAGTATTTGGGTCTGCAACTATGTTACCCGCTTACATACCACCATAGAAAGAGAATTCTCCCAAATTTTTGATCCACAAAAATGAAAAATAGTTTTTAGTGAATCTAGATATTCTACTTGGTGTCCATATCATGGTAGACATCATGCCAAATTTGAAGAAATTGACATTCATATACCATGACTTGAGGCAGTTAATGGGATTTTAACCATCCAAGTACATGACTTCATTGCGATAGGTAGAAGGTGGGAATATAGAATTGGTACCTATGGATTGGACTTGTGCATTATAGAAGTATGGAATTCTATCATTACTACATATGTCACACTTTGGTCGCACTATTGAAGTCAATACATGTGTGAAGTAGTTGTTGGTATGTTTCCATGGAAGTTTTTTGTGGCTAAATGACTGAATTTCTATTGATGTATATTTGATTTCCAGTATCATTGGGTTGTCGAAAGCAGGCGTGGATATGACAAATTTCTTTGTTGGTAAAGAACAGGAATCGATCCTTGTCAGTCACCTGAAGGGGAAACACAACATGACACGTGACACGAGGGTGTTTTGTATTGCATCCATTACTGATCATGGTGTTCGGGTCAATGCAAAGGTTTTGTCCATCAAATTGATAAGGGAGATGTAACTAAACCATTGTACTACTAGTACTATTGTTGCAATTGAGCTATACGCTGCAGGGGTCCAAATGAATTGCTCCAGTTTCTTGTTGAATGAGCTTTTGGTAGATACCATCGACACGAAGGAAAACAGTAATCCTTTCACATTCTCATGGTTTCTTATTTTGTATTATTTTTTCAAGTGGGAAGAGCCACCAAATTATTAAGGACTGGAAGTAAATTTCCCTAGTCATGGGGCATGGTATCAAAACTTGTGGTATGATGAGATAGATCGTAAGTGACAAATGGAAAATAATATAGAATTTTATATGCATGCTGATGCGTCAATATAACATATTGGGAGCCATCCGAGGCTCGTTGTGGAAATAATTAGTCAGTACTATAATATCATCATATTTACTGCAGGTTTGCACCACCTACACCTTCAACCACGAAGAGATCCAAAGGATCAGCGGTTCACCATTTATTTCTGTTTATCTGAAGAAGAGCTTGAATTGATCATGTGAGATTGGCCTGATGAGTGGAAGAAGCTGTTGCATACAACTTATTGTCAACCAACACAAAATTGCAATAGGAAGGGACATCGGGTACCCAAGTTAGGGGCCCACAATATCAAGAACACATGTCGAGCTTGCACCATAATAGCAATGACAAGTCAAGTGCAACTCTAACATATCTAGGTCTTAGTGAGAAGAGAAAAACTACTGAGGAAGGTAAGAAGAGACGTAAGAAGAAAAAGTATACTAGGGATACCCCTGGTGGACTCAAGGATGATGAATACCACCTTTTGAATGATAGAATGGTTGATATCATTGACAAGACTCAACTAAAGATCGATTAAATAAATACTGAATTATTTTGAGCTATTATGGATTTGCTTCAAACTTTGTGTGATAAGGTTAAGGTCCTTTGAGTTTCATATGTTTGGGGCTTGTCACAAACACAATAAGTTGGTCCTTTTAAGGGCCTTGTACCACTAACTTGGTAGCAGTGCAAGGTCCAGGTAATCCCCAGAGTAATTGATTTAGGTATAGTATAGATTAACAATATGATTAAGGATATTACATATGTTGGGTTGGAGTTGTCTATAGTCCCCATGTATATATTGCATAATTTACAGTAGGTTGTAGTTGAAGAAATTAAAGAAAGAGAACACACATTGTACAAGTAGTTTAAGAAATCAAAGAACATTGTAGTGACACTACAGGGTCAGCTGAGTGAGACAAATAAGCAAACACAAAATGGAGGAAAGATAGTCAGAGACTTAAACAAGCAATCATTGTTGCATTCCAAGATCTTTTAGAGGTTGGGGTCACATCCGACATATTTTAAGAATCCCAAGTCATCATACTAGGGGAAGTTGTGACTTACTTCTACCAAAATATTGAAGAGTTAGAGGCCAAGCTACTTCCTATTACGCTTGGCGAGGTACTCAAAGAGAGACTCTGAGTAGTAGAGGGAGAAATTCGACAAATTCAGGAGATCAAGGTACTATGTGCCAAGGAGTATGCTCATATTTCTCAAGCTTAGGAATCGCTAATGGACAACATTGAATTACAGGAGAATATTGATAGACTTTGTGTCGTAGAGTCTAATTTCACCAACATAAGGACTACACTAAAGACATTATCTCCAGTTTAAAAGATGGATAAGGATGTTGAATTCAAAGTTGTACAACAACAGGTCATGAAGCTTCGCATGCAATAAAAACATAGAATTGATTGTGTTATTGAGCTTCAAGCTAAAGCAGAATAAGTTACATCGACCATCCACCCTATGCATATTCAGGTGCAACAAGATGTAGCGACCACTGGGGTGGAAAGGGAAGGGAATCTTAGTGCCAAAGACATGGAGAAAGTTGCTAAAGTGAAAGAAGATGTTCAACGACAGACATGAGGCATGATGAAAATATTCAATGATTCTCAGGACAAGATGAACACAATGGAAATATTGGTTTGAGGTAGCTCAATATGAGCCACATGTGAGTGTTGGGGGGCGTTTGGACCTATGATAGTTATTAGCTTTGTAAAGTACAACCAAGGTGTGAACTGGGTCACGATGAAGTGGAGTTGAAAAGGGTCAAATCTGGAATTTTGGGGAATGTTTGGGTAAATCATTAATGCGTACGGTGGGTAAGTTAGAAAGAATGTCCACTTACAGGTAGTGGGCGCAAATGTAAAATGGCCATTAGTTTCCTATATAAATGTAATGGTTTGAGTATATTAAGGGATATTAGGGATTATTATGGTAGAACAAGTCAAATTTTGATATATTTCATGCCATTTTTTGTATGTTGTATGAGAAAGAGTTTTAGAAAAGAGGTTTTGTTGATATGCATTATGTGTGTGCAAATTTGATGTACTGGAGATCTTGATGAATAATTCTGCAGGATGTGTGTGCAGAAACAAAGAGTTTTAGACACGACTCAGGCCAGATGAAGAGTGATTTTGTGGTTTTCTCCCGTATGGGTTTCCACATTAAAATACCTATGTCAAATGGTGTATGCTGATATATGTGTGTGTTGTTTTACTTTATGATATGTCGCAACTAGTAATTTTTATGTATTATGCATTAAGGATAATTTGTTAACTAAATGCAATTAAATTGTAGGTTGTCATAGAATATTCATATCTAGATGTTAATGAAGTTTCATGTAATGATGTTTTTGTACTACTGATCGGTCATTGGTATGGAAAGATCCTTCTCTGTCACTATAGGATCCTAGTTCTTGCAACTCCCATAAGGTATTTTGGGTGAGACAACGCTTGCATTCCAGGTGTTTCCAATAGGGATTTGCTTTATTGGGTTGGTTCCCTGGGATTTTTTGGATGAGTCATGAGGGTGAACTTGGGTTGAACTGAGTCGAGCCAACATGGAGACATGACACAACTTCCATGGTTTCGTAAGGATCCAAGAAATAACCAATCCTCTTGGGACCTACCTTCACAAGGGAGAAATACACCCATTGGTAATGTTCTAGGAAGTACCCAATATTATTCAGGGAGGTATCTGAAAGGAGACAATCCATGTTAGAATGCTTTTCATACCCAAGGACCACATCAATGGAGTGGTCAGATTCTACAAAATAAATGATCTCATTGGAGTCTAACCCCGCAAGGGGGAAATCCACTCATTCATCAATGGTGTGGTGATATTCCTGAAAATATCCAATCTCCTTGGAGTCTAACCATGCAAGGGGGAAATCCACCCATAAATTTTATTCCATAGTGTACTGGTTGGGTACCATAAAGTAACCAATCTTTCTGGAACCAACCTGCAAGACCTGCATTTGATCCATCTAGGCCACCACATGGACCTCATGCCAATGGTACGATGGTTTTGATCAACCAACTTGATCAGATTACCCATGTAGAAATTCCAAATTGCAAGGTGGCATAAGGGATTTCATAAACAAGCTAAGGATCTAGGTACACAATTAACCTCACAGAAAATTGCAAAGAATTAGCATAAAGTGTGAAGAAGAATAATGAACACACATGAAGAATGAAACTATCATTAAATAATGAAATATGGATGATGATATTACATATATAATACATCCTTATAAAGGAAAATTTAATTTCCATGGAGGCAACTCAAGCTAGATCATAAGGCTTACTAAATATGAAAAACCCCCAAAGGTGACAAAAACACTTTCCAAACTTGTCAAGGAGATCATGAATTAGATAAAGCAAGTGGGATAGATAATGAGTGATGGAAAATTATAATCATGGAAACTAGAAATAAAATCATGGAGGATTGGTTGGCCACAAAAGAGGACATTTTCCAGTCAACTAGCGTTATCGTAATCTAGTGAAAAGCTGAAAAGGCAAGACAAAATTAGTCTTAAGGTAGGAATTAACCCTTTCTATTTTGGATAGTCAATAAAGCAGCAGAATCTTATCCATAATAATTCTAAGTGCACTCTTTGGGTATTTATGGTAAATGTTGACCAAGTGGTGGTGTATGGAGGCCAACTACCTTGTCTAGTAAATAGCAAAATTAATTAAAATAACTAATTATTATATCCTAAGTATATAGGTGGTTTTTTAATATTCCAACATCCCCCCTTATGCCTAACTTTATGTGAGTAAATATGAATCCAAAATTAGGGCCCAGGCAACTTAGTCCTTATGGTAACCCTTTACATATTTCATCCATGTGAACTAAGGAAAGGAGGAAAACCTCATGGGAACAAAACCCTCCCTAAAAAATGGACACCAAATGTAAACCAAAAATAATGTTGCTACTCCAAACTCAAGTTGATATGATTATTTATCAAATGTTTGGACGTATATTCTTCTTGGGAAGAAGAGAAAACTGTTCAACTAGATCAGGGACATAGACAATTGTAGGATGGAGACTGGAACCATGTAGAACAACTGAGATATACTGATGTGTAAGTAGGACTGAAAGTTCTTGAGGCATCAAATGAGATTTGTAATCAAATACAAGATGGTATGATGACTTGGACTACAAACCAACAGAGGTGAAATCAGCTCCAAATAGCCGATACAAGTGTCCACACCAATACATAAGTTTTCCAACTTCATTTACATTGAGAGGAAGTTTGCAAGTGACCATGTAGGAAAAAGGAGGAGGCTTGGGATTAGTGAGAGTGAATGTAGAGACTCCATAGGTTGATCTATATTCCAAATTATCCAAAGGAACACAAACTAACACATTAGTAGACTTATGGGAAGAAATGGGATAATATTCTAGAGTATAAACTGATAAAGAATCCTCTATGATAGAAGTATGAAAGGAGGACAAAGAGAGATGTTCAAAATATTCAAGGAGGTTCTGAGAATAGGTTCCATGAATCAAGGAGGAAATGAAAAATTGCATGAGATCAAGTATGGTGAGTGGTAAGACATAAATAATACTTGATCTAGATAAAAAACATCTAGGAATACACTGAGTTGTGCACCATAAACAAGTTAAGCATGCACAGGGTGTGAACGATTTGGCATATGGATCTCAGAATCCATAATAGAATACATAGAGAACAATGAATGTGTGAGTGAAGATTCAACAATGGAAGCTCCATTAGTCCCTTCTTATTCATTGATATAATCAAAGGAAAATGAATCAGGATCTTCAACTTCAAGAGACACAAAAAAAGGATCTTCAATATTTTTTTCTTAATAGCCAGAGGAAACATTAGAAACAAAGAGAATGGTAGTAATATGAACTTGTGTTGAATATGAAACTTATTCATCATGAAAAACTTAATCAGATATTGTAGAGGCTGAGATATATTGAGAAAGAACACATGAGGAGGTGATGGGTTCTCTCTAGTATTCGTATTCTTCTTTCTGCACACCAAAATCTTTGTCCAAATTCTTCTAAATATTGAATGGATAATCAGCAGAATCTATGCGATAATGCATATTTGGAGACATTGCCAGAAAATAATTCCATAAGATCTATCACAATCATTTAGTCAATCACTCTTCTCTTCATAATACTATGTTTAATTCTGTTGTAATCTCACAGATCACATAAGGTTACCAATAATACATACAAAAATATACACAGATGCAAGAGACAAGAACAAGATAGGATGAACAGATTATATTATTCTCAATAGATCATACAAAGCCAAGAAATGAACTGCGTTCTTGTGTGGCTCAATAGCCTAATATACAGGTTACAAACAGTTACAATCATAACTACCTGTCGGTTCACCGAACCGACACGACTATTAGTTAACAGACTAACCACTGTGTTTACTCAGCCGACCGACGTAGTCGGTCTCTCGACTTAGTCGGCTGATCGACTAAGTCGGTCTTCGTTCAAGTCGACTTATGTCGACTTGCTCCTTCTACATCTCCCCCACAAACAAAACATTTCTTCGTCCCGAAGAAAGAGGGAGGTAAAACAAAATAGACTAGAAGTACAAGAATTAGATTTGCAAAAGGAGACTGCTACTGAGGTGGGCTGTGCAAGCGAATAGTTGGTCTTCTCTGTACACAAACTTCGACTATTGCTGGTGCTGTGATGGCAAGATGATGTTGAAAGTCTGTCCATGTCTGCAAAGCTTTCTGAATGTCGATGGTCAGATTAGTAAGATTTGAGAGTACCGACATCTTTTCTGCCATTGTCATTTCCGCAATATTTTCCATGGTGGGGCCCAACAGCTGATTGTGTTCTTTCGTAGTATCAAGGAGTCTTTTCATCTACGGACAGATGTTGTCGACTTTCTCCAAGTTGGGAAGGGCTTGCTGAACCCACTGGTGTGCCTCACGTTCCAATTTCTGCAGCTTAGTGTTTTCCAGCACTATTTGTTCTTCGATGGTCTTCCTTAGTTTGGTCTCAGTCGACTTCCTTCTTTCCAAGGCATGAATGCCTTGTCTTGTCTGCCTCGTCTGAGTATAGACCTGCCCATAATGAGTAGGCCAATCTCGGAGTACGTCCTCAGTTACAATAGATTCCTCCATGTGGTCTTGTAGAAGTTTGTGAGCCTCCGAGAATGCTGTGTGCTGAGTCAGGAGCAGTCGGAACCAATGTTGTAATCTCACAGATCACATAAGGTTACCAATAATACATACAAAAATATACACAGATGCAAGAGACAAGAACAAGATAGGATGAACAGATTATATTATTCTCAATAGATCATACAAAGCCAAGAACTGAACTGCGTTCTTGTGTGGCTCAACAGCCTAATATACAGGTTACAAATAGTTACAATCATAACTACCTGTCGGTTCACCGAACCGACACGACTATTAGTTAACAGACTAACCACTGTGTTTACTCAGCCGACCGACGTAGTCGGTCTCTCGACTTAGTCGGCTGATCGACTAAGTCGGTCTTCGTTCAAGTCGACTTATGTCGACTTGCTCCTTCTACAAATTCACTGAACCAATAGAGACATCAAGGAGACATTGTCTCTTTAAATATGCTCTCAGCTTTGGATTCAAATCACCATAGTTGAAGGGAGAAAGTAAAGGTACTTTTAAATCCATATTGAAGTTGTTGCACCTGCAAAATAGAATACAAATATGAAATGGGGAATTAATAACTAATCTCCCAAAGCTATGATACCCTGTATAAATTCTAAATCCAATGTGGCATAAGTAATTTCATAAACAAGCTAAGTATTCAGGAACACAATTAACCTCACGGAGAATTGCATAGAATTAGCATAAATTATGAAGAAGAATGATGAACACACATGAAGAATGAAACTCTCATTAAATAATAATTAATGAATGATTATATTACATAGATAATACATCCTTATAAAGGAAAAACGAATTTCCATGGAGGCAACTCAAGCTATCTCACAAGGCAGTCTTAATAAATATGAAAAAACCCAAAAGGTGACAAAAACACTTTCCAAACCTATCAAGGACGTAAAAAAATAGATAAATCAAGTATTATACATAATGAGTGATGGAAAATATTTCTAATCATGGAAACTAGAGATAAAATCATGGAGGATGGGTTGGCCACAAAAGAGGACAATTTCCAGTTAACTAGATTTATCCTAATCCATTGAAAGCTAAAAAATAGGACAAAAGATGTCTTAAGGTAGGAATTCTCCCTTGCTATTTTGGATAGTCAATATAGCATCCTAATATTATCCAGAATCATTCTAAGTGTGCTCTTGGGGTATTTATGGAAAGTGTTGACCAAGTAGTGGTGTATAGAGGCCAAATACCTAGTCTATCACATAGGAATTCAATTAAAATGACGAATTGTTATATCCTAAGTTTATAGGTGGGTTTTTAATATTCCAACAACCCAAAAAATGAGAAAAATATATGTTCATACTTGCAACCTATAGTTGGCCAAGAAAGGCGGAAACATGTTAAGCCTTCTCTGACCTATAAAATCCTCATAGTTCAATCCATGGACCTTAGAGGAAAGAAGAAGAAGTACAAGGATAAGTATAATGTCAGTCCTTCCCAAACTCCTAAAATTCTCATAGTTCAATCCACGGAACTTAGAATAAAGAATAATAAATACAAGAGTAAGTATAATTCTAACATTACGATTATCTATAAGGAGGAAGGACTTGATGGTGGTTAGAAGCTATAGTGTTCAGGAAGTAGGGACAGGGGCTTGGGCCTGGTCTGAAGACTGATAAATTTGGTCCTGGGATGGGAGATCCAATAGATAGGGGGACTTTGACCCCTGTTCAAAGCGCAACTATGGAAATTGAGAAAGACAAGGGGAAAAGGCCAATCTCTAACTCCCAATTGGGGAAGGCAGGAGAAGGCACTAGCAGAACTATTAAAGAAGTCTTGGCAAAGGAAGGGAACCGAAGAATGGGGCAATGTATACCCAAATCAAAGACAGTTCCCAAGCCACAAATCAAATCGACCAAAATAAGAGAAGATATCAGCTATATGAAGGAGTGGGTTCTCATAGGGAAGTTTGTAGGGATCTGGCCTTCGGAGAAGACCATTACATGGTGGATTAATACCACTTGGAAACCTCAAGGCTAATATGACGTACAAATAGGACCAAAAGGATTCTCCACTGTCATATTCTTTAATGAGGAGGATGGAACCAGAATATTTGAAAATGGACCATATTTCTTTAACTTTGTGGGTCTATTCTTGAGACCGTGGAAAGAAAGATTCAATCCAGATAAAGAGAACCTTACAATTGCCCCAGTTTGGGTTAGAATGCATTCCCTCCTGATGGAATACTGGTCAAAAGACATCCTAGTGAATATTGGGAACCTGCTAGGGAATTTTGTAAAAGTCTCTAAACAAAATCTACAAAGAAGATACACCTCCTATACCAGGATTTGTATATATCTTGATATATCAAAAGATCTCCCATATGGTATAGATTTAACATGGGAAGATGAAGATTGGTTCCAAACAATAGACTATGAACAAATCCCGTTTAGATGCAGGAGGGGGGGTCTAGTAGGGTCAAAAACAAGAAGAGAGAAGCCAATAAATTATCTGGAACTGAAACTTTGAAGAAAGTTCAAATGCAAAACAGGTTTGAAGTCCTCCAAGAACCTCAAGAATCTACCAATCTAGTCAATGTGACCATCATTCAGAACCAACCCCAGAATCCCAGTGAAGTGGATGCAACAAAGGATAGTGCTATGCTTTGTCCTCCCCAACAATCCCAAGAAAAGGATCTAGTCCCAAAAATCCAGATCTAGGAAGAAAATCAGGCATTAAAGGAAGAAACCAACAAGACTTAGGAGACATGAGAGGAATAAATGGAGATAGGAGATTTAGATTTGGTCAAGCTAGAGATAAATTGCTCAGATATGGCCCTAGAGATGATTATTCCTCAACAAGTCACTTTGTTGGAAAAGGCGATAATCAAATCCAAAGCAATGAAGTATATAGGGGTCTCGACGGAATCACTGAAAGATCCGGAGGGAAAAAAAATGCAAAGAAAGAAATACGAGGTAGATATAGTAATGTGAAAATAATCTGAATGATTGGAGCCCAATTGGTGGCTTTAGGGAAATATCCTACCATAGATGCAGCCCTATCCCCCACAAATAAATAGGTTACCAATGGTGATCACATCATGGAACATTAGAGGCTGTAGAATCACCTTGAAGATTCATCTTCTAAGGAGAAAGATTGAACTAGAAAAGCCAGGAGTGGTTTTCCTGTAGGAAACAAAATGCTCAAAGACAGATATGAAAAGTATAGGAGGAAAATATTGGCAAGGATGTGAAACTATAGCAGTGGATGCTAATAAGGTGGCTGGAGGTATTGGCATTCTATGGAATCCAAAGGAGGTCTCCTTCTACAACTTCTCTACAACACAACATTCTCTTTCTATTGCATTTCACATCTTAGGGACAGAATTTTGGGGATTCATTACCAATGTGCATGGTACTCCAAAGACAGACAAGAAAATACAATTTCTAGACTCTCTACGGATGATAAATGCTTTGACTAAAGGAAAACCATTGATTATAGGAGGATTCTTCAACCTGATTAGGAGTCTTGAGGAAAAGAAAGGGGGGATTCGAGAGTTAAACCCCATAAATGATACCTTAAATGAAGTGATTGATAACCTTGAACTGATTGATGTAAGAACAAATAATGACACTTTTACTTTGAACAACAAACGAATGGGGGACAAAGGCATAGCATGTCATCTAGACTGATTTTTGGTGTCGGGGTCTATAATGATGAACGGGGGAGAGTTGAAAGTGTCGGTCCTTCCTTCAGCCGACTCTTACCACTGGCTCATCAAGCTGAAATGGGAAAATGTGGGTGTTAACCTACGCAGAACCTTTCACTTTGAAAAATTCTAGTTGCTTCAGCCTGACTTTCAAGAAAAATTAAAAGAATGGTTACCCTTCAAATACAGCTAAGATTTTACCGAGACCATCAAAATCTGGCTTAGAATATAGAAAATATTTCATATTTTGATTGTTACCGGAAATTTTGACGAGTGTCCGCCATTTGAAATTTCTACCCTAATCCCAACCATTAGAGGAACTAAGATGTACTAGTTCCAGCAAAAGCTAAAAATTCTCAAAACAAAGATAAAAAAATGGAACAAAGAATATTTTGGTAACATTTTCTAAGCAAAAATGGAGCTGGACTGTAAAATCAAAGAAGTTCAAACTCTAGGCATGCATTCAGGTTTTTCGACGGAGACCAGGGTGAAGGAAAGCTCTCAACTCCAGGAATTCAGCCAATAAGAACACCAGGAGGAGATATACTGGAACCAGAAAGCCAGAGTGAAATGGCTCTAGGAAGGAGAAATAAATACCTACTTCTTTCATAAATCTACAGTCCACCATCGTCAAAGAAACCGCCTGATGAGGCTGAGAACTGAAGAAGTCCCAATTGCTAAATCCTAGGAAGATTTGGAACAAACCTTAAATTCCTTTTTTTCTAATCTTCTGGAGGAACCAAATGAATATAGAGAATCCTCTCAAAGAGAGGTCCTGAGGAATATTCCCTAGGTTATAATGGAAGAACACAATATTCTCCTAATGAAACCTATAGAGATGGAGGAAGTTGAAGAAGCAGTCAAGCAGATGGAAAAAGATAAAGCACCTAGACTTGATGGATTCACTATGAACTTTTTCCACGCTTGCCGGGACTAGATGAAAGAGGAAGTTTGGGCACTTGTGGAGGACTCCAGGAAGTCAAGTAATATTCTAAAATCTATAAATGCAATATTCATGACCCTTATCCCCAAAGAGTAAGGAACAGAATACCCTGGGAAGCTAAGACCGATCACTCTCTGCAATGTCATTTACAAAATTGTATTCAAAACCATTTCCAATCTCTCCAGATCAAGCAAGGTTTTTTGAAGGAAGACAAATATTGGATGGTATCATCCTAATCCATGAAACA
Organism: Pseudotsuga menziesii; assembly: GCA_001517045.1. Classification (NCBI taxonomy): domain Eukaryota; kingdom Viridiplantae; phylum Streptophyta; class Pinopsida; order Pinales; family Pinaceae; genus Pseudotsuga; species Pseudotsuga menziesii. The sequence goes on along the minus strand of LPNX010720119.1, from coordinate 132,421 downwards.
ATTCATTTAGTCAAAATTGGGAAAATTCCAGGTATGCTTCTTAAGCTATATTTGTCCAAAGCTTATGATAAAATAAATTGGGAATTCTTAGCAGGTATGTTCAAGGTGTTTGGATTTTCTGATCAATGGACTAGATGGGTCATGGATTTGCTATCTTCAGCCTTATTTTCTATTTTGGTTAACAGATCTCTCGTCTCACCCTTCCAAAGCTCTTAAGGTATCAGACATGGGGGACCCATTATCCTCTTTTTTGTTCATCATAGTAGTGGAAGGACTGGGAAGAATGCTCAAGAACCTTCGAATGGAAAATAAGATCAAAGGTCTAACCATCACTGAGGATCTAGAACCCCAAACACATCACCAGTTCATTGATGACACCATGCTCATGGGGTCGTCTACGGTTAAAGAGGCTTGCGGTATCAACGAGGGGCTGGACACCTTTTTGGAGGCCAGTGGACTGGAAATCAAGAAGACCAAATCTCAAGTGTACTTCTTTAATACACCGAAAATAAGGAAAAGGAATATTTTGAAAATTTTGGGATTTTCAGAGGGCGAGATCCCTTCCAAATACTTAGGAGCTCCACTGGCATAATCAACCATTAGACAGGCCTCGTGGAAGGACCTTTTGGATAAGCTCAAACAAAAACTCAGCCTCTGGACATTCAGAGCCCTTAATTTTCCAAGTAGACTTATTCTAGTGAAGTTTGTCCTAGAGGCGATGCCATTGTACTTGTTCTCGGTTTTGGCAGCCCCAAAATCAGTGATTAAGAAAATAAGGAACATCCAACATAACTTTCTTTGGGGAGTATATGTGTGCCATAGGAAATGGGCTTTAGTAGACTGGAAAATGGTCTGCAAACCCAAAAATGTGGGAGGTATGGGTCTTCATGACCCGCTAGATACCAACAAAGCCATGGGAGCGAAGATATGGTGGAAGTGGATAACGTATGAGAATGAATTGTGGGAAAAGATATGGCATGCCAAATATGATCATCATTGGCCAAAACAAATGTTGGTAATATTTGGAGAGAATATCCCAGGTTCTAGCATATGAAATGCGGCCCAGGAAAACCATAATCTCATTCAAAGGCATAGTTGTTGGGAGGTAAGAGACGACAACTCTTCCAGGTTCATTAGTGAGGCCTAGCACCAAGAGAAGTGCATAGAAAATCGAGAGGATATCTCAATTCTCCAATCCCACCCCTAGCTCAGCTGGATTAAGCTAGTGAAGGATTTATGGGACCTCAAGTCCTTTGACAAGGTGTTCAGGCCATGGAAAAGGAAAGAGTGGTGGCAAAATATGGCACCAATAGAGGACATTGAAAATTTCTATACAGACCTCTATTCCAGAAGGATCCCTTGGTACGAAAGCTCGAACAAAATATGGTGGGGTTATTCCAACCTTGGAAGATTCAACATTAAAGATTCTATTGGGGTGATGAATGAAACCTACAGAAAGGAAAAAGAAGCCAAGTGGACGAAAATATGGGGAGGGAATTGGTGCCCCAAAATTGCAGCCTTCTGTTGTCTCATTCTCAATTGTAGAATCCTCACCTGGGATAACATTCAAAGCCATGGGATAAGAGTTCCATCAAGATGCATCCTATGTGAAAAAAGTAACAAAACCATCAATCATTCGCTGGACGAATGTCAAATAGCTTTTGGGATTTGGGATAGAGGAAGTAGATTGTTCAAAAATAATGTTAGACACTCTAGTAAACCTGATCTAACTATTGTCGAATGGCCCACAAACAAATTAAATTTTTTTTATGAATATAATATGGGATGTGTACCTAAGCTTCGTGGTATGGGAGATATGGAAGACCCGTAATCTAAAAATATTTGAAAACAGGAATCGTCGAGTGGAAGAAATATGGGCAACCCTGGTTGCACATATAAAACAAACTCTAACTCTCACAGCATGTTCGATAGAAGATTTAGAAGTTGATGCAACAGAAAACAAATCCTTCAATATTGGGGAATAAGTCAATTACCTTTGAACAATTGTCGCCTCAGCAAGTTTGTCCCATACTAGAACAGTGCAAAATTCTGGTAGAAACCTCCGACCGGTGCTTTCAAACTAAATTTCCATGGGGCCGCCAAGGGAAACCCTGGCCCTGTGAGTTTTTGAGGAGTGATAAGGGACTCTCATGGAAGAATCCTCAATATCTACTAGGGAAGCCTTGGATCAGGTACCAATAACTTGGAAGAGCTAGACGGTCTCATAAATAGAGTGACTTGGGTGATTTAGAACCAAAGAACCTCTCTGATAGTGGAGGGGGACTCTATGGTGATAATAAACCTTGCTAAAAGGATTATGCATGGTGCGACCAATAACCAGGTATCCTGGAACTGGAGGTGGGAAGGAAAGCTCTCGATGCTCAGAGAACGGTTAAATAACACCCCTGCGCTAGTTTTTTCTCACATAAAAAGATCAGGAAACATAGTGGCAGACATTCTTGCTAACGAAGGGGTTGGAAAGGATAGCTCTTTCCATGCAAAAGAACACGTTGACAAAAGGAACAGGAGGATTTGGGGTAAATGCGAGGAAATGGTAGATGCCGATGATGGTGGGGATGAAACTGACCAACCCCTGAGACAAGATAGGTGTGAGATCATTACACCTCCCACCTCATCACATGCAACCTACCCCATCACACGCGGCCCACTTATTAGCTTAGGAATCTCATCAGATAGCCACGTGATGAGGCATGTAGAAGCATGCATTCATGCCTCCCTGTCAGGTGCGAGGGACGTTGAGGCAACGCATCCTCCACTTGGAATTTACTACTTGATATTCAGTGAAGAGGCCAGGAGAGTGGGAAGCATGGGAAATATTGGGAAAAGGAAGGTGGTAGGCCAGCTCGAGAGGAGGTGGCAGATCCAAGCCCTAGCCCCTATCTTTAAATTCAGATCAGGTTCAGGCTCGTGCGGTGCAGAAAAATTTCAAAGGACAATTTCAGCAGGCTAACCGGTGGGGAGCGTTCAAGTATGGGTAATGTAACTAATTTTTAGAACATGTCAAGCACCAAAAGACCACTAATGGAGGAATCAATGGCCAATCTCTCACATGCAGCAGGGGATTGGATCATGCATTGGAAAATTTTGCATCGTAAGGTGGATTTTTCCCAAGGATCGATTCCGAAATAAAATAGGAATCAGAGAACTAAGGGCCTCATCACCCAAAGCAAATGTTTGGATATTTATATGCTTAAGGAAAGGGAGAGGACCACCAAATTTCAGCTCTTTTTGGTCTGTGTCTTTTATCCTAAGAAGGTCAATTGTGTCTTTTATCCTCGAGTCAACATGCCTTACCAGGGGAGGAGGAGGAGTAACTAGGAGACTAGGAGAAACCAGGTCAAAGGCAATTCCCTTCAGGGCAGATCTGCAACCACTAAATCCTCGGCGGAGAGTGGCCCATCCCCGTTGGTGTTCAATTGGCGAGATTAGCACATGGAAAAAAACCCTACAAGGGTGGAAGCCATGACAGCCATCAAGGATATGGACCTGGTTCACGAGTACAAGACCCACCAGGGTTGGTCGCTCATTGCTAGCCTGTTTTGGATAGGTCGCATCCTGCTGGCCAGGGAAATTCAAGCCAACCTTCAGATGGAGATGGGTATTCATGAAGCGCTGGCTATAATTAGAAATGGCCAACAAAAATTCTCAGTTAGCTTATGTTTGTTGGATACCATAGCAACTGAGCTGCTCGGTAGACTGGGTGAACACCCTGCAGCACCACCTCCTTCCTCGACAGACCCAATGTAGCAGTAAGGTTTAGTGGCTTCGTTTTCTCATCCTTTTGCTTTTGTCAAAGTGTTTCCTAGTCCAGGAATAGGCGATTGTCATGGATCGGTCGATGATACAAAATTGGGTTTTCCTTTGAATCCAGTTTCTATTTTGATTATATCCTTCCTTGTCTGGTATACTACTAACTTGTCGGGATAGGCTCTAGTGAGCTTTTCTCCATGCTGAGGTTATGTAGATTCTTGGATTAGTGCCTCATGGGGAATGTATTTTTAGTGTATTCAATGTTTCTATTGGTGAAAAGGGATGGGATTTTAGAATTGTGGGAAGATTATCACTATAATAGCTTCGTCCAGACCAGCAGTCTCTCTCAGTTGGTCTGGCTTGACTCTATTATATTTTTGTACTATTCAATAATATAAATTTCTATGCTTACCAACAAAAAAAAAGTAAAATTCTAACATTAGGACGGGAGATGAAATTAATCCATGTTGGCAAGGGTTTTGGGGTAAGTGAGTTACGCAGCACCGTAGAGGCTGCACAAGCTCACGTGACACCACACAAGCCAAAAATAGTGCGATGGGAAGAAAACAAACCGCTTTTGAATATTTTATGCATGTTTTTGTATCGGTTGACCACATTTTGTGGATATAGGTCATTAGTGGTTAAATCAGTTAGGATTTAGTTAGAATTGGACCTTGAATGTAAAGGCGCAAGCCTATATATAGATTAGAATTGCAATTGTAAAATAACATACGATATGAGACTGAAGTGAGAGATTGAATTTTTTTGTGATATGTATGTGACTCTGTGGATTGATCTTTCTCTCGCTATGGAGAAAGATGGTTGTTGTTTTGGATCTGTTGCGATAAAATTAATATGATACGACGGATATTGAGATGAATCACTATTTTCCTTGTTTCCCTTTCATATGTTGCGATGTCTTTTCCTGTATTTATATACTGCTATGGTTCTCTTTTATAAATGAAGAATGTAATACTACTACAATTAATAGATGAATGAAGAAATATGTTAGATTTGTGATTGTAATGATATATCTGTGATGAATGCTGCGATATATGATAAATGGGTCTGCTAGATCTGATAGTTATGCTGATAAATTTTTGATGCCTCGATCCATCTCCTTATTGCCATAAAATTGGTTCCAATAGCTCTCCCTTGAACATATCGAGTGAGACTTCATCCACTCTGTGGCTATTACCGGGCAGGGTGAAACGTGTCTGGGCTAGTGCTTAGGGAGATCTCATTGGTTGGGCATTGATTGAGTGAGAACCCTTGTTGACGAGGCTTTGTTGGTGGGTTTTGGCCAACAAATGGTTCCATTTCCGAGACCTCATTGTGACTGAAGAGGAGGATATGTTGTGGCATCCGACGAAACTAGAGATCCAAGATTGGTTTGACCTAAGACTGCAAGAGTTTGCTAAAGCTGAGAATCAGAATCCAAAGTTGACACAGACGCATGGTTGGCAAGATGCATTCACGACAGTCCTCACGAATGGTTTTCTTTTGAGTTTCCCATTATACTCTACGAGTGGCTGGCGTGATTCACCTACAAGAAGGGAAACTTCCAGGGGGGAGAGTCGACATCCTGGACCCCCGAGCTAATTTAAGAACTCCAAGAAACTGACAATAAGGTGTCATGGGTTGTCGAAGTTTGGTTGTATAGTATTTTGGAAGGATAGATTGCTGAGTTCGCGGTTGATACCAACAAGTCCTACAGCGAAGCATAAAGAGAATTATTCAACGGACCACAAGGTAGGTTCTTGCTGTCTCTACAATTGTCAATCAAGACGCTTGTTTGTGAAAAGGGTATACTAAATATGCACCTCGAGTAGTAAAACTCTGGTGTGCGGAGGTTGCGAACACCACGATAGAAGGGGGGAGATGAATGGAAAGATAAATGGTATATGGGTGTAAGTTTCGACGACACTATGAGGGAAGCTGAGGAAGAAAGTGGTTGTACAAGGGGAGGAGAAAGGTTCCGAGTAAAGAATAGGTAGAGGATGGGGAAAGGTCCTGTTGTGATCGAAACACAAAACCATGAAGGAAAACCACATGGGATGAAGCATCCCTACAACGATGAAGAGGATGAGTAGACTTAGGATACGACCGGGGTAACAAAAAGGTCAAACCCCGGTAGAAATGTGTCCACACCTCCGTACACTAATCCACCATCAAGAAAATATATGTAATCTACGTGTCCAATGTGCCAAGCAAAATTTGCAGGAAGGAGGTCTAGGATGGCAGGAGATGATATGAAGCTACCTATGTTCCATGGAAATGGAACTGATGACCCGAAACAGTATTGGTTCTTATGTGAGGTAGTCAAGAATACTAGATAGACTACTAACGAGGATGTAAAGAGAGGCCAGCTAGTGACCACCCTTCGGGGTCGTGTGCTCGATTGGTACATGAGATTCATATAGGTCCCTCTTGCAGCTGCAACCTTTTCCCAAATTTTAAAAAACATTTGGGACCCTCCTTTTATTTTTATCTAGCCTAGGATTGTTTGGTTTCCTGAAATTTGTCTTTCCTCTTCTATAAATTTTTATCTTTTTTAGGCCAATTGTTTTTCTTTCATTTCGGGATTTGAATAATCTAGCACTGCTGTTATCTAGCCAATGCATAAAGATTGTGGATTTTTGTTTTATTGTTTGGAGCATAAGGTTTGATTTTTTATGATTGTATTTATCGCTATCGAAAATCGGTTGGAGAATGAATCGGGGCATTAGTATTCTACATTGTCTCCATTTTAGAGGGAATATAGTGAACGTCCTGATAGACAGTTCTTTTTCTGGCTGAATCCATGGCCCTTATTTTTCTGGTTTTATTGTTCAAACCTTTTGATTGTTGATGAATTTGTTTTTCTCTATGGAAACATTTTTTGACTTTGATCGAAGGGTTTGTCCTTTGCATTGTCGACACTGCGGAGATGTTAAGGTTTAAAGCTCCGATACTTAGCGTTAAGAGTCTCCGACACCGATATACTTAATAGTGTTGTAGAACCCTTAGTTTGTATGTAGCATGCTGTTGCGGCTGTCTAGTGAACTATTCACCCAACGTCTAGTGCTTCCGCCCGTCGATGACGGTTTTTCCCGCCGATATATTTTACCAAGGTTTATATATAGAGGTGGAGCATTTTTTATTATTTTCCTGGATTGAAAACCTTGTATGCTCCATCCTTGTTGAATTGAGCTGTACTACTGTTGCTCATTTATTCAGATTCCATTCGTTGGCGTGTTGTTGTGGAGGTTTTGGGTCATCCCACCGATTGCATAGTGTTTTTCTAGGTAGGACAATGATGGTCTCCTTGTTTTTGATTTCTTATTTGTCATTTTGAGAACCACGGTCTGCCCTGGTTAGGTTTTCCTATATATTGTGCCGTTGTTCGTTAGAAAGAATATTTATCCTTGCAGTAGGCTGGTTTGATAGTTTTCTTTGGCAGTAGGGATTTTTTGAGCCTGAGTTTTGAGCCATTATGGTTATTTCATCCATGTCTGAAAGATTAGGTGGTCAGTACAGACAAGCGTTACGCTGTCTGCACCACCTATTTTGGGGTTTTTTTTATGGGAGGGGGTTCATTTTTCATATGCGTTTACGCTATTTTCTTGGGCGGTGGAGGTCTTGATTTTTGTATGAGTTGGGGTTTTCTACGATGAGGATCAGTACAGGGTCTAGAAGTTTGAGGTTTAGCAGTAGAAATAATGCAGTTCATGTTTTATTGAAGAGTTGGATTATTTTGAATGCAGTCTAGGTTAATGATGATTTTTTCTATCAGGGTTGTGTTCTTAGTTACAGACGGTGAACTTAGAAGATTTTAGGACACAACTTGCAGCAGTTTCTTTTTCCTTGTCATTTTCTTTTATGCATTAATACTCTGTATAATTTATTTTTAAGGATGCACATGGAAGAGGTAAATAAGTTGATACAGTTTTTCTTCATTACAAAAACACTTACTAAAAGCTCAAATGGTCTAAGAACATACTGTTTTTATGACAGGGTGACTGTTGCAGAGGAGATATGTCTAAAAGGAAAAAGAAGAAGGCTCCAGCTGTGGAAGGAGAACCAGAGGTTGAAATCATCACCAAGGTTGAATGCATATATGAAGATACCAAATCTACTACTGGGGTAGAGCCAAATTATAGATGGGGTGAAATATATAGGATGATTGTAAATCAGAATGTGCCTGATGCAGGATTTGAAGATCTGACTATGTATGCAAATATCAAGAAATCGTCTCTTATGAAAGTAGCCACAAGACTAGAGTTGTTCCATGCTCAGAAGTGATCAGTTGGATTCTGCCTAAGGAATATGTAACTGCGATGATCCTAGAAAATAATGATAAATAGAGCTATGATGCATACATCCCTGCTTATGTCTCCATGGCATATCACCTACCTCCTATTCAGATTTACCTAACAGAAAGCTGGTTGAAAGAGACAAATTTGGACCTGGTAGAAACAGTAAAAAGAATGATGATACCAGGGAAGAACTTTCGAACCAGGACATCAGGAGAGTATGATACATCCTCTCTCCGAACCCCTTATAGATTTATAGCACTGATGCTGAATAGAATTTTTGGGAGAGCTCATGGAAAAAGATTCAAACTAGGATGGATACCAATTATTTTCTATGTGGCCACTCAAGGAACCATATTTAATTGGTCAAACATAGTGTCCAATAGCCTCTCAGCATGCATATCTTCAGCTTTGGGAGGGGTATCATAGAAGAAGTTAGAGTTCTACATGAGCTCTATCTTAGCTGACTGTATACTATGTACCCAATATTTTCCAGTCTTCAGGTGTAATTGGGATAGGGACAGGACCCCAGTATACACTACATATAAATTATTTTGGGAACGCAAATACCATGGCTATTACAAAGAAATATGTGAACACTTCATCATGTCGTTGTACACTCTAATTCTCCTGACCAAATGCAACTGCATTTTCAAAGAGGCATTCAAGATAATTGAGGAATATGGAGACTATTTTTTAATTGAGGAAGGTATGTATATCAGAATGTATGGGGGTTCCATAGCACCTTCTCTGCTCCCTAAATATGCCACTGATTATGTACTGCATAAAGAAGCATTCAGGAAAGTATATCTTGATGGTGCGGGGAGTATTTTGTTTGGGCATGAAAAGGCAGCATTTCCTACCATACCTTTCTGGCTAGGGAGTTATAAGTTTTCAAAAGTAAAACAGACTACAGAATTTGTGCAAGAGCTAGAGCACTTCCATTTTGGTGAGATGAACATTCACAGGAATGGCTCCCGGAATAAGGTAGCAGAACACTGCAAGGAGGCAAGCGTTCATTTTGAGTATACCAACTTCTGGGATAGGGATGAGGAAACCTTCAGGAGTGCAAAGAATATGACTTCCTTAAAGAAGAGATTTAAATACAAAATCACTACTATGCGCGGAAAAGGAAAAACTGCACAAAAGACTAAGACAACTGAAGAAGAGGAGGCCAAAAAGAGGGAAGAAGATGCTAGAAGGATAGCACAAGAGGTAGAGATTTGGCTAAAGAATGAAGAAGAAGAAAGAAAGAGAGCTACAGAGGAAGTGGAAAACAAGGAAGATGAGGAAAGAAAGGGGAAGGAAGAAGCAGAGATAAAGAAAAGACAAGATGAAAGTGAGGGTCCAAGGTTAACAAGATCTAAAAAAGATCAGCAAACCACTGAGCAGATGGATACACTAGGGGGACATGATCATATGGATCAAGGGCTTGGACAAGATAATCTTGATCCCCAGGATCCTGCTGCAACTTCTGGCAGAACTCAAGGGAAAGCTGTGTTTTCTGGAATGAATTTGATACCTTTCATGCAGAAATAAGGAGAAGAGGTCCCTGATTTCAGCACCATTTTCTATGACAAGGAAAAGAAAAGGATTGTTAAAAGGACCGAGAAAAAGGTTGAAATAGGAGGACAATCGGGAAAAATGATAACTAAAAAGACTTTGGTGTATGGGGCAGATGCAGATCCAAGATTGACAACAAGATTTGGGGTGGCATTAACCCAAGCTACTGAAGATAATGTAGATAGGATGATGACGGATCTCTAGCAGTCCAAAAGGAATGCAACTCAAGAAAAAGAAACATTGAAGAAAGAGAGAGATGAGGGTTATAAGTTGAAGAGGAAATTTGAGGACATGTAGAATGAAGTGAGGACTTCAAATAAAGAACTTCAAACTATGCAAGCCAATAAGGAGGCTTTAGAAGTTTTTGTAGAGAAAATAGAAAAGGATGCTCAGAACAACTTAGTAGAATTACAGAGGCTGTAGCTAGAGCATCAAGTGTTTAAAAGTGAGAAAACTGACCTCCAGGTGTCTTACGAAACTCTAAGTGCAGAGAAGGTCTAGTTGCAAAATAAGGTAACTGAGTTAGAATCAGAGAAGGTTGCCACCGAAGAAAGAGAGAAACGGTATCAAATGCAGGTAGCAGTTTTGGAAGGATAGAATGCTTCATTGATAGCATCAATGAAAGAAGCTATGGAATAGCAAACAGATGTCCAACCTTTGAAGGAACATGTTCTAGTTCAAAGGAGGAAGATCCACCATTTGCAAATGTGTGTTGAGGAAGGAAGATGTAATATTTTACAAATAGATAGCAGATTGGAAGAGATTTTAGATACTATGTCTTATTGTTTGGATAGATATCAGGAGATTCTGATAGGAAGAATAGTGTGGATAGAAACAAATGAGGAACCTCCTGCAGAGTTACCAGTTAAAGATCGACAGAGTTTAAAGCAGGATTATGATTTATTGGAGTTTGCCATCAATTTTGTGGAAGAATTCAAGAAAAACATAAAGAAAACAAAGTGATTATGTGCTGAATACTACAGAAGAGTGCTGGTAACATACAATAGATGTCAGGTTTCTGCATAAAAAATATTGGATGCGATACCAGAACATGAGCTGTTCATAGAACATCTAGAGAACAGGTATCAGGAAGACGAGCAATAGATCCAACAAGTCAAGGATCTAGATGAACAAATTCTAAAGAATGCAGTGGCTCATGCAGTAGTAAGTATCCACTTACTAGAAGAGCAGCTGTGCCTGAGTCCGACGAGCATAGAAGTAATTAAGAATCAGGCTACTAAGTATGAGATAAATATACATTTTCTTGAACCCTCCGATTTTGAAAGCATAGCAGCAGAGGCCCGCCTAGGCATGGAAAAAGTTCATAAATGACCAAGTGGGTCCCTATTCATAAAGGGTTCTATAAAATTTTGATTTAAAATGTAATATATTGTATAAATTATGAGCACTTACTACAAGACAAAATTTTGGGACTGAGAGTTTGGGGAAGCCCAAAAGTCATTTGGGGGTAGCCCAAAGGTTTTGCTTTTTTTGTATAAATATAGGAGAATTTATATGTAGAAGGGACTTTCTTTCCCAAGCAATTTTAGAGAGTATATTGTAAGAAGAACTACTTCCTTTTACAATAAAGAATTACAAGTTTCTGCTGGAGAAAGTTTGGTGGAATGTTTCAAATGATTTGCTATGGATCAGTTGAATGTGAGCTATTTCATTTTCAGCTTATGTCCATTAACTATGAGATCATTCTAACTCATTGCATTTCTGTTTATGTTATGAATGTCTTATAAGTTTATTCTATGAAATTTCCACCATGAGTAATGAAGGTTGTCATAAACAATACTCTATCTTGTTGTTCATATTTCTATTAATGTTCATGTGTTCTGAAATAAGTAACAACTATCTGTAATTTTTCTTAATACATGCACAGAAATACATTACTCATTGATAGCCGATAATTTTTGCTCCTTGGGGATAGGTTAGTTAGTTGTAGTTATTTTTCTGGGTGTTTGTGATATAGATGTGAGAGAGGTAAGACGAGAGGTAAGAACCTGCACATCACATTGTGACACTCCTCGTTATCTCTATCAAAATTGCATTTTTAGATAGGCACTTGCACAACATAACTTAAACACAAAAAACTAAAAATATATACGGTGGACTGGGCTGTAACCAGTAAAACCTTTTAGTTTGATACTTGACCTACGATAGCCGGACCGTAAATTGGACGAATTCCCCATTCCAAACAGTAACAGGCTAGTTGGGAACATTTATTGGGGAGAATCCCTAACTGTTGTTACCTGCGATTTTCCAAGCCTCAACAGTCCGAAAGGGGACCGCGGTGAATACTTTGGATGAGATTTGGAAGGGACTACTTGAAGCATTCAAGAAACCAAAATATGAAGCACAATACATTACAGAGCTTAAGGAAATCAAACAATTCCCTATTGAGACGGTTTGGGACTTTGAATCATAGGTTTAAGACATTGATGGTAGGGATTAGCTTCGATATGAGTGACGTCCAACATCAAGAATGGTTCATTGTGGCACTCGTCCCTCATATCCGACACCCATTAATGCAACAAAATATCGTGACACAAAGCGAGGCTCTAGAAATTGAAATGAAGCTAAAAGCTTCACCTATCGAAGAAACTGTTGTAGACATGAACCAAATCCAAGCGTAGCTAGCGAAACTGACAATTCAAGTGCATGATATCAGGAAGGCAAAAGATGAACATGATGACTTGTGGTGCACTCGGTGTCATGTGGATAGACACACAAAATATACCTGTCCTTCTTTCTAGAATTATCTACTCTCAGGAGCGCTGAACCCGTTGAGTTGCGTTAGTGTTCCGTGGTGTTGCATATGTTAAGTATATGGGCATCAACATGAATATTGTACCTACATGCAGAAAATGGTTACAAAGCCAGCAAGACTATATTGCACCTTCTGTTGCTCAGTTGATACAGCCGCCACATCAAGTCCAGTATACGCCTCCACATCGTATATAGTTTATTCTATCACAACCACAGACACATGTTGCACCACAGCTACAGTTTGCACTGAGACCATAGTACAACCAGACCCCAATGGGTCCGCCACAACCGTAGTATGTCCAAGTAGTGCACAATTTCTAGTAGCAGCCGAATCTCCCTCAACAACAAATGACACAACCCAAGTAGCAGCATCAAGTAGCTCAACCACAATATCAACAGCAAGGAGGATACTGCAGAGGATTTGGATTCAGGGGAAGAGGAGGTTTCAGCCATGGAGGAGGACGAGGTCATGCATCAATCCATTTTTACAACTATGAGACATTTGGCCACTATCATAGGGATTTTCCCCATTTTCAATGTGTATACTACACGGTGAATGATCATACTGTTGAAAGTTTCCCTTAATTAATTGTGATATGGCATACTGGCAACGTTCCTTTACTATGGAATCAGAATCAGTTCTAGGCCCAGAATCAAATATAGAACCAACAACAATTACAGAATCAAGGTCAGCCCCAAATTCCACTACAAAATCAAAATATCAATCAGCCTATGAATCCACCAGTGAACCAAAATCCACCTTTGAATAAGCCTCTTCCTCAGAACCAGAATCAAGGGTCGACAATTTCGACCATTCTAGCAAAACTGCGGACAAAGGATGTTGATGTTTGGATTGTTACTTGAGGAGGAGTGATGAATGGGGAATATGGACCATGACCAAAAGTGTGACTGGCTGGCAAGAAGAAAGAACAATTTGATATTGCAACCAAGAGAGAGACCTTCTTCAAAGCTCGCGAGGCACTTGGAAGAAATCCTGGTAAGACACCTATTTTTGGCATGCCTTCTACTTTTGATTCTTTGCTAGAAGCTAGACAATCATGATAATATGGTAATTTACAAAAGTTATTCGAGAGTTTTTAATCCTTGGTAAAATATCCCCATGCTCTGGTTGAGATCAAGAAGTTGCTACACCGTCCAGATAGAGAGTTGCAGGACTCTGCAGTAAATTCTTTACCGAAGAAAAAGACGAGCAAGGATATGTGGATGAACATCCATATTGGGGACTACGAAGTTGATCTAGTTATTCTAGATCTTGGATCCTATGTGAATACTTGAAGAAACAGATGTGATGGAAGATGGGGGAGCCGAAGCTTGGTTGGTCCCCAGTGCAGCTGAGATTGGCTAATCAGGCCAAAGTTCAACTGATCGATCATGTGTCGAATCTTGTTGTAGATGTCAAAGGTATGAGGAATCGTGCTGATTTCGATGTAATTAAAGTCGTTGATGGAGGGGGATCCTATCCCACATTGCTAGGAATTGGATGGGCCAATGACAACATCTTTGTGATAAATTTTAAGAAGTGGTTGATGACATTTGAGAACTAGGATATCCGAGTCATCGCCCCTATGGATCCTAATGAAGGAAGGCAATATATTGAACATGTGAAAGATGAAGTTGTTAGAGGATGGGATCACATTTACAATATCTCTGAGGATTACATCCATCCTACAACTGACAGAGAACTGGGTTGGCGCAATGCTAGCTCTGTGTCCTCTGATTCTAATGATGCGCTGGAAAATTGGAAAAACCAGATGCATGAAGTATCACTCAGAAAGTGTGGGCTGATCATGCAGTCGCTGCACCATGTCATGACTGAGATCATTGAGTTACCGATATATGAAGGACTACCGGAAATATATTTGTTCCTCAAGGATTTTGAAGTGAATTTATCTAAGCCTCAGTACTTGTTGGCATTAGGAGAAGCATTGAAGGCCACTCCAACACACTGGTGGGAAGTTCATAAGGAGACCATTCATGAATGGGCATAGTGTCGATGGTTGATGACTATGTGCTTTAGAGATATGGAGGTATATCACACTGGGAGGTATGATGGACATAATAACCCTTGTAGTCATCTGAGGGAATGCCAGAAGTTGTGGGCATGACAACCCAAGGATGAGTGGGTCCATGCTTTTATTCACACATTGGATGAAATGCCCAAGTCTTGGTACATATCAACAGAGTTGTGTAGAGAAATCACCACTTGAGAGGAGCTAACTATTTGCTTTGTGCACACCTTTGGCTTTGCAGATGCTAACCCAGAGGTTAACAATGCACTACATATCATTCAGGATGTAGTCTTGAAAGTTGTCCCAGTCACATATCCTATAGACCCACATGCGCATTGCCACATGCAATCGATGATGGAATTATACAACCTCTCTAGTGAGCTAAAAGATGATGATGAATTGTGAAATATTAATATTCCAGAGACTAAAGGAAGTCGGGATGTCGCCGCATCGTATGTACCGATGGATCCCATGACTCAATCGCTAAATATTAAGAAAATTAACATTGGGACAGAGGAGAATCCAAAATTTACCAATATTGGGGACTACTGGGACGAGGAGACTATGAAAAATATCATAGATCTATTCGATGAGTTTCAAGACCTATTCCCAACAAAATTCTCAGAAATGAAGGGGATATTGGGTGACCTAGGGGAAATGAAAATCCAGTTAAAACTAGAGGCAAAACTAGTGTGACAGAGGCCATACCATTTGAATCTGTGATATAAAGAATGGGTCAAGGATGAACTTGATCAGATGCTAGATGCATGGATTATTGAGCCTATTGAAGAATTACAATGGATAAGTCCTATGGTGGTCCAAGACAAGAAGATTGGGGAATTCCAAATCTATGTCGATCTAAGGAAGCTGAATGATGTTTACATGCATGATCCATTTCTGACACCATTCATCTATGAGGTTCTTGAGGGAGTAGGTGGTCAAGAAATGTATTCTTTTACAGATGGATTTACTAGGTATCACCAGATCATAATTGCAAAGGAAGACCAGCACAAAACCACATTTGTCACTAAATGGGGTTGCTTTCAGTATGTTGCCGCCTTTTCACACACCTGGATTGC
>LPNX010720119.1:58604-113954 GCA_001517045.1 Pseudotsuga menziesii | reverse complement strand
CTATTACAATTCCCCCATGGGGTATGAACATGTGATATGATACAATAAAGCTTCCCGGAAGCAAGACTGAAGGCTCTCTGAAGTTCGAACAAGTTATCCATGTCCGGTTCACCAGGCTCACTTGATAGAAAACCACTAAGTACAACTTAGGTGGTAACACAGTACATATTAATGCCCTTCAGACTGAAGAATGTGCCTACGGTATTCTCTCATGTTGTTGTTGCTACATTTAAAGAATTTATTCAGAAATTTCTGCAAGTATATATGGATGATTGGACAGTCTACAGATTGATCAAGGATCACTTGGAAACCATGCACTTGATGTTGGAGAGGTGTCGATAACATCAGATCGCATTGAATTCAAGGAAGTGCATCTTCTGTGCACTATTTGGGATACTGTTGGGTCATATTGTTTGTAAGCAAGGGATTTTGGTTGATCCAGCAAAGTTTGTGCTCATTCTGAGCCTGCCACCACCTACAAATATGAAGATGCTTTGTGCAACACTAGGACATACTGGGTACTATCGCAACTTTATCCGTGGTTATGCTGTGATTACTACCCCCATGGAGAAACTGTTAAAGAAGGATGTCATATTCATATGGAACCAAGAGTGTCAAAATAGCTTCAACACATTGAAGGCCAAGATGGCTTTAGCACCCATACTTGCGTTCCCTGATTGGACTAAGGATTTTTATGTCCATGTCGATGCCTTGTCCGTTGCACTGGGAGTTGTACTCGCACAACTAGGAGAAGGAGATCTGGATCATCCAATTGCCTTTTCTATAAGGAAGTTATCCTTTGCTGAGAAGAATTATATGACCATAGAAAGAGAGGGGTTGGTGATGGTACATGTGCTGTAGAATTTCAGGCACTATCTCTTCGGCGGTCACTTCAAAATGTTCACTCACCATTCACTTTTGAAATATTTGGTTAATAAGATTGTCTTGGGGGGAAAGATCTATCCCTGGCTACTTCTCTTTCAGGATTTTTATTTTGAAATAATCATGAAACTAGGACACCTGAATTTTGGTCCTGATCATCTATCGTGCATTGAAACTGGTGAAGAGACCACTAATATTGATGATGGATTGTCAGATGCACAACTATTTTGAGTTGATATCGTAGATGACCATTATGCACCAATAATTCTATTTTTTGCAACCAGAGTTGCACTGGGGGAGATGAAAACCAGTCAAAAGAAGCAGTTGGTAGTGAAGGATTCAGACTTCCAGTTGATCATTGGGAATTTATGCAAGCTTGGACCTGATGAGATCCTGCAACGATGTGTTCTACCCCATGAACAAAGGCAAATTCTAGAAGAAGCACATGCAAGAGTTGTAGGTGGACATTATGGGGGATGGGCTACCGTGTGTAAGGTACTGTGTGTTGGGATATGGTGGCCTACTTTGCATAATGACGCTACAGACTATGCGTAGAGCTGTGATGTCTGTCAACACATTGGGAAACCATCATAGAAATATGAGATGCCGCTTGTACCGCAAGTAACTTTACAACATTTTGATAAATGGGCTGTGGACTTTGTGGGTCCAATCAACCCACCAGGGAAGTGAACTGGTGCATGATAAATCATCATAACAACTAACTATTTAACAAGGTGGGTGGAGGCCACACCAGTTGTGGATTGCACCACTGCGACAAAAGAAAAGTTCATCTTTGAAAACATCGTGACGTGGTTTGGATGCCCTAGGATATTGATGGGAAACCAGTGCAATCACTTTATCAACTGAATAGTAAAAGCACTGAGAGAGGATTTGCAGGTGTGACATAAGAAAATCACCCCATACCATCCACTAGAAAATGGAACTGTCGAAGCGTTCAACAAAATCCTGGAAACTGCGCTGACAAAGGTATGTAACACTAAACAATATGAATGGGATTTAAAGATCCCTGTGGTGTTGTGGCCATATTACACCACTTACAAAAGACTAATGGGGAAGACACTATTCAAACTGGTATATGGGAAAGAGGCGGTCATGCCTATGGAGTACATTATTCCTAGTCTACACATCGTTGTAGCAAATGGCAAGGGAGATGAAGAGGCACTTGAGGAGCGAGAAATGCAGCTACTTCAACTGGAATATGATTGCTTCATCATAGGATTCCAGTAGCATGTCGAGAAGGATCGACGAAAGGCATGGTATGATCGCCACATAAAAAACAAACAATTTTCCCAAGGAGATTTAGTGCTGTTATATGAAAACAAGTTCATCAGGCATCCAGGTAAGTTACAAATGCACTAGTTAGGCCCATATCTTGTTCATTCAATTACTTCTGGGGGTGCAGTTCAATTGTAGCAGTTAGAAGGAGCATTGCCATCGAAGCTCATGAATGGTAGCCACTTGAAGACCTATAGGCTAGGGGCATAAGGGCACACTGCCTGAAGCACGATGCAATGAAAAAAAAAATATCGATAGTATAGATAGAAGACCGAAGGGCATGCCAGGAGGAAGTGGTGGTGAAAGTGTAGGAGTTGTTAGCGCAATTAGATAGAGAGACTACGATAGACACATGGTTGCAATTGGGTCAAATCAGCAATAAATGTAGAAAGTTAAGAGCAGTTTTCTGGTGGCGCTCATTGAAACGATGGACATTTATGGATGATTCGACCGTTAGCATGACATGATTGCCGACAAATTTGGGTCGTTAATGAAGGATTTGGTCATGATGACTATCATGGATTTGGCAATGATGAAGCTCGATTCATGAGTTGTTATAAAAAGAAAAGGGATGTAGAAATAAGGCATTGTTGTGTTCAGTCAAGTTGAGCAAAGTGTAGATTTCAGTGAAGTGAGAAGCACTGTGAGAGGAAGCTAAGGTGTGAGAGAGGGGTGAGTTCGATTGCTTGGTAATATTTGTTGGTGCGGCATGTTGAACAACCCTGACACTGTGTAGATTTCAAGCGTGCAGGAGTCACCTATCCGTCTAACTTCTATCATTGAATAAGTCATGAGTATTTTGATCGGATTTGTTGCAGCTGCAACTGTTTTCCCCAAAAATTTAAAAATTTTGGACCCCCTTTGATTTTATCTTGCTTAAAATGGTTGGGATTCATGAAATTTGTTTTGTTTTTCCATCTACTATAGTTTGGATTGTTTTGAGGTCAACTGTTTTCATGCTTTTCAAAAAATTGTTGTGTCTGCAAATGCTTTGGGTCATGGAGTTTAACGTTTGATTTGAAAATGTTTTCCTTTGATCTGAATGATTTCTTTCAGTGCTATCAGAAGTCTATTTCTATTTGAATCAAAGTTTTATTTCTCTTTGCAATCGCAATGTCGGAGAAGAAACAAAACTACTTCTATCACTACACCGTCGAAGTCTTTTGAAACTTAACATTTTTTTTATTTGGTTTTTCAAAGGTCAGTTGAACATGATTCAGGGCCGTAGTTCCCTACATAGCCACCGTTGCAGAAACTAAATGATGAATCACCCTCGGAGTGGTTTATGACTTTGATCGAGGCCATAGTTCTTTTGTCTTCCACCGTTGCGGCTCCGGAGCGGACTAACCATCCAACATGGTTTGTTTTGGTTTTCTATGATATGTTTTTTTTTTCCATGGAATATATAGTTATTTTATCCTCCACCGTTGCGGCTTCAGAGCAGACTAACCATCCGACATGGTTTGTTTTGTTTTTCGGCGATATGTTTTTTTTTGCCACGGAAGTTGTAGTTCTTTTGTCTTCCGCTGTTGCAGCTCCATAATGCACTAACCATCCGACTTATAGAGTTGTCGAGTGCTGATTTTTTATGTTGACTATGGAACCCTTAGCCTATGCGGTTTCTTCCATTGCATCATTTTAGTGAACTAAACGACCGATGTTTATGTCATTTTGTTCACCGACGAGGAGATTTTTCCACCCATTGCTATAGTATTTAGTCTTTCTGACACCGATAGACTTAACGGTCTCGTGGAACTCGTTGTCTATCTGAAGCCTGCCATTGCAGCTATGAATAATACTATCCTGTCGATGCTTTAGTGGTTTTCCTCGTCGATAAGGGTTTTTCCCTCCTGTTCTGTGTGTGTTTTTTACCCTATCTTATGGGCGACGAAGGTTTCAGATTCTTATCATTTTAAGGTTTTCACAACGAGAGCGCAGTACAGGGCGTCATTTTGATGATCAGTTTTATTGTTAGTATGGTTTATGTTTATTGAAAAGATGCAGTCTGAATTAATGATGAATTTTTGTTTTAACTACAGACGCACTTAGAAGATTCTTCAGACCTCAGTTTGATGATTACTACCGCAAAGAAGACATAGTTGAAGGACAAAGTAGAAGGGAGTTGATTGAATAAAGGAGAAGTAAGAAGCATAGGTGTTTCTAAAAAAGAAGAGAGTGAAGATCTGAGAACAATAGGATTTTAAAAGGACCAATGGATTACTAAGGAAAATTGATAGCAGCAAAGGACCACACTTGGAAATGGCTCATCAGTTACCAAGACAGTCCTTTTTTACCAAGTGCTTGTAAATATTAATCTAAAATGTAACGTATTGTATGAATCATGAGCACTCACAAAGGACAAAATTGTAAGATTAAACGGTTGGGGGAACCCCAAAGGTCACCCCAGGGGGGGGGGGGTGCAACCGAAAGGTTTTGCTATTTGTATAAATATAGGAGAATTAGAGGGAATAAAGGACTTTTTCCCAGTTAGATTTGTGAAGACATATTGTAAGAAGAACTATTTCCTTTTGCAATAGATAATTACAATTTTTCTGTTGGAGAAAGCTTGGTGGAATGTTCAAATGTTGTGCTATGGAGTTGTTGAAGAGGAACTATTTCATTTTCAGCTTTGTGTCCATTAACTGTGAGATCGTTCTAACTCTTTGAACCTATGTTCTTGTATGAATGTTCTCTGAGCTATTTTATGAAAATTTCCACTATGAGTAATGAATGTTGTTCATAAACAATTGGCTATCTGGTTGTTCAAATATCTTTAAATGTTCATGTGTTTTGAAAGAAGTATCAGCTATATGTGATTTTTCTTAATGCATGTGAAAAACACATTACTCATTAATGAATGATAATATTTCTCCCTTGGGATAGATTAGATAGTTAGTTTTAGTTTTCTTGTTGTGTGTGATTTAGATGCAAGAGAGTCTAAGACGAGAGGTAAGA
Organism: Pseudotsuga menziesii; assembly: GCA_001517045.1. NCBI lineage: Eukaryota > Viridiplantae > Streptophyta > Pinopsida > Pinales > Pinaceae > Pseudotsuga > Pseudotsuga menziesii. The sequence goes on along the minus strand of LPNX010720119.1, from coordinate 108,821 downwards.
ACCTGCGCGTCACATTGTGACCACTTCTTGCATTCTTCATCAATCTGCATCTTAGATAGGTACTTGCACATCATAATTAAAGTCAAAAATACAAAAATATATACAGTGTATTGGGTCGCAACCGATAAACCCCTTTGTTTTTGTTACTTGACCTACGATAGCTGGACCACAAACTAGACGGATTCCCTACACCAAACAGTCGCGGGCTAGTTGGGAACGTTGAATGGGGAGAATCCCTTCCTATTTTTGCTTGCAAATATATAGGCCTCAACAGTTCTGGTGCTAGAAGGAGGGAATCCATTCCATGGCTGGCCGAGTAAACCCATGTCCTCGAAATTACTCAATTGGTAACAATTCTGAAAGAAGTTTGTTTCCCAATCCAATTCATGAAGAGAAGGGTAAAGAGCATTTGTATTCTATAAATAATGAAGTAGTGAATGATTTGAGAAGACATACTAGGGAATATGTGAAGAACATTGGAGGATTTCCGATTATCCACGACTTACCCAGAAGAGAATATAAAATGAAAGACTGCCCTATATTGGAAGTCTCAATGTTGGTTGGAGATTTGGAAGAACTTGTAGAAACAACCTTACAGGAAGTTGTACAGCCTTTGAATCAAGTAGGCCCAGATACACCTTATGGATTACCTATTAATACTCCTATTCATTCACCACCTCACTCTCCACCCAGACTCATGGCAGGCATAAATACAAACCAGCCACCCAACCCACCAAATCCACCACCTGCTTGGAAGGCTAGGTCACCTCTAAACTTGACACCTCCTTTGCATGACTTACCTCAGGCTTTTGAGAAGATGCTGCCTAAGTTTGAATCCAGTGAAAATATTTTAGTATATGATCATTTACAAAGTTTCTACTTGGCTATAGAAGGGCTAAGGGATAGAGAACATGAAGATGTAGTTTGCAGATTGTTTCCACATACCCTGAAAGGAGCATCAACCTCATGGTATTTTGCTCTGCCTGCAAACTCAATCCCAGACTGGGACACTTTTGAAAGGATGTTTAGAAATAAATATGCAGCCTATAAAACTCATGCATCTCTAATGAAAGGGTTGTGTGATTTAAAGAAAGAAATAAAAGAGAAAGTGCATGGTTTCACCCAAAGGTTTGCTGCTTATCTTAAGAATTTTTCTGCAACTGATAAGCCTTCTGATAAAATTCTGATCGAATACTATACTTCAGCTTTAGGTCATGACTTGGCCATGTTTTCCAAGATGAAATTCAAACCTATGTTGTCAGAAACATATGAAGAAGTGGAAAGAGTAGAAGCTAAAAAAGAGAGCATAGAAGATTATCCTGAACAGTTGGGAGAATTCTTTTTAGGCAAGAAATCCTTATTACTGTCTAAGCCTAAGGAGAAGCAGTCACATGACTTTGAAGGAATGCTGAAAATTATACATAAACTATCTAACTGAATAATAGATTTGGAGAAGGAAAAGGAAGCTCAGAAAGAATATAAGCCTTACTACAAGAGAAGAAAGGATTAAAATTAGTCTAAGCCTCCTCCACACAGTCCTACATCAGTGAATCTGACAAAGGTAGGGATGGATAATTTTTGTACTTTTCATCAACAACCCCATTCTGAATTTTTTTTTCCTCAATGGTTAAATTCAATGACGTTGGTGATGAATTAGCTTTTGGATTCTAAATTGACTGAGGACAATGATGAAGAAGAAAAGGGTAGTAAGACCATAGAAAAACAAGAGAATGATACCATGTTTTTATGGGATTGTGTCTCACTGTTTGATACAAAAAAAAAGTACTCTGAGACCTGAGAATATACCAATTACAACAAAAGGCCTAGATTTGGTAAATACAGACAATTCAATGATCTCAAAGATTAAGAAGTTGCAAGAGAATGTTAGGAAACAACCAAAGAACAATATTGATGGAAAAATTCCTGAAATCACCATTATCAACCAAGATCTGAAGCAAATCAACAAACCTGTTAAGCCTATGGAAGACCAAGTAGGTGTTAAAAAAGAAAATACTAAAAGACCTGAAAAACCAGAGGAAGAGATACCCACTGAAAACCACCCTGTAGAGGAAGAGGTCGAATCAATTGGGGAAGGGAAAACTAGGTTTAAAACCCCACCTTTCCTTTTGATTTTAGAAATTCTGAACCATAAAGTGCATAATTGTTTGGTAGATTTTGGATCATTATTGAATGTTATGCCACTCACAGTCTCCAAAAAAATTAATGGGCATGCCAAACCTACTGCTTGGAAAGTTACTCAACTAGACAGAACCAGTGTCAAAGTAGTTGGGGAAATGGAAAATGTTCTCATTCATTTATCTGCAAATGAAAAGATATGTCAAATTATTGATATTATGGTGGAAGACATACTGGATGGGTATGGACTTATTCTGAACCGAGACTGGTCCGCAAGGTTAAAGGGGTATTTTGCTTCAGATTGGTCACATTTATGGTTGCCTCATAAAGGGGTCCCAAATCGGATCAAAATTTTAAGGGAACCTTACATGAAGCACACTATCACTAAGTTGGAAGAAGGAAATGAAACTACAAATTCTGTTTTGGGGAATTATCTAATGGAGCTTGAACTAAGATATCATTCATCAGAAGAAGCTAGCAACATATCTGACACCCAACCCGATCTCCTTCGGTTTTCGCGGGATGATGAGATTGATTGTAAAGTAGTAGTTTCAATTTTAGATATAGTTTTTTTAAGACCAGTAGATGTAGCTTTTGATAATGGGTAGGTCTTTCTCATTTTGCAATGAAGCCTAGCTCCTTAACTAACAAGTTGTCAGATTTATAGGGGTGGGCAGAGGACTAACTAGTTAGTGGTTTAATTCTCAAATTTATTTTTCTTAATTTTTATCTTTCTTGATTATCTTGTACATAAATAAATTGATTTGGTTGTTTATTTTGATTTATTTTATTTTTGTTTTGCTTTAGTCTAGATTTTGATTGATTTCAATAAAAGAGGCAAACTTTTGGTTGCATGGAGGATATCAGAATTCTGGAATAACTAAAATCCTTGAGTATAAGACTATGTACTATTGTTTTAATTGAAAGAATTTCTTCTAGTTTAATAGTTTTCCTAAATGGCTATGAACACATTGAAGTCCTACTTAATCCTTGTAAAATAACTCAGGATCAAAAAGTCTGGAATACTATTTTAAGGCTCCATCCATCTCACATTTAAAAATGTCTTAGGGGGTGACAACAAAAGACCTATGGAAAGGAAGCAAGGTAAACAGTATATTATATATAAATAATCCCATGCCAAGAGTTTGAAGCCAAAAGGCAAGTAAGAGTAAAAAAAATCCTAAAGAAAGCAATATGTATCAAAACAAAGTACTGAACCATATGAGTACAAAATTGCCAAAATTTCTTCTCCATCTGTGAGCTGAAAATTAAATACATCTCTCACACAAAAGGAAACTATGGATAGAGGAGCCTGAATAAAAATTTAGAAAGAAAGGCATGCAGGAGGAATAAAAAAAAAGACAAAAAGTCCAAAATCACAAAATGTGCAAAATGGCATGGGAATGAGGAACAAATGAATATTTCTATTTACCATATGTTATAATCCTGTGGTGTCCAAGTTGGAAGCTACCTGAAGACATAGGTAATAATGAAACTCATATTCCTGACCTCAAAAGAGTTATCTTGACTTTGAAATCCTGGTTTCCATTTTCCTAATTGGACTATCATCAATGATTAAAAGTACATACTGCTGCACCTGCAACAATTCCCCAAAATTCTAAAAAAATTTAGGGACCCTCCTTTGTCTTGGATTAGCTTGTTTTTTTTTTCCTACTTCGATGAAATGATTTCTCAAGATGTTTTAATGCTTGGATTGATCTCCTTGCTGCCTTGAAGAGCCATTAGAAACCAGCCGGGTTTCTGCTGTTGAGCATACTTAAATCCTGTCGAAATCGGAAGTTGTTGTGCTTTGTTTTCCGTCGTTGCGACCGTTTTCAAGATTTCATTCCCCGATTGGAGATCCTTCCGATTGCCGATCCTTGTAGTTACGGTGGGTGCCGTTGTGATTGGGCATCGGACGCTCTCTAGATCTTCTATCCTGTCGTTGCGGATGAGTTTTTTATTGCGAATTTTGGTTTTCTCCCGACTCACGTTTTTTGACTACGTTAAAGTTTAAATCGGAGCCTTTTACATTGTTTTCTTCCGCCGTTTCGGAAGGTCGTGAGATTTCCTCCTCCAATTGGAGAACCTTTTGACGGTCGATCGGACTATTTATTACCCACTATACGTGCATACCCGGTTTCGAAGATGCTAGGCCCGTTCGCCGTTGCGGAACAAAGATCACTCTCGACTGCCGATGTGAAAACCCTCCGACGCCCGATGTTTTTTTTACGCGTTTTATTTACCGTTGCGAATGAATTGATATTGGTGACTATCCGCTATTACGGAGGGTCTGGGGTTCTCACCGCCCGATTCAGACTTGTTTCTTGGCCGATTCAAATCCCACCACACGTGTGAACTTTGTATATATGCGGGGACAGGTTTTTGGGAATATTGTATTGTTTAGTTTGGCTCGAGCTGTCGCCGTCCTCTCTGCGCTGTCGACCTTGCGAACCTTGTGGACCTTCGCGACTGTACTTGCATCCAGGTGTTAGTTGGAAGCTCAACCGTCCTTGTCCAGTCAGATACACGTATCCAGGTAGGCCATTCTTGCCGTGCTTTGTTCCTTTCAAGACTTGTATGCTGCGTTTAGGTGTTTAGGAAAACCCCATTCACATGCATACAAGGGTCTACCCATGTTGTGGTTTGCCATAGTTGTTTCTTCTTCTCCGCCCGGTGTGTTTGCACCTTCATATTGAGAATTTTTGGTTAGGTTAACTGATAGAGGTTTGGGGGTAGGGGCGTTGTTCATTTAAAACCTGCATATTATCTTTTTTGACCTCGGCCGTATTGTTTCACCCCGTGCGCAGTGGATGAAGGCGCGGTGTAGGCGTCCGTTATGCCGCCTGCACCTGGTTTTCCCTTATGATGATGAAGTCCAAAGGTGTTTGCAGTGGTTTTCTTGTGGTTTAATAGCTCCTCCGCCAGTCGACTTTTCCCCAGTATATGTGCCCGGTTTCGAACCTCAACCTTTGTCCACGCCGTCCCACATAATCTGTCGGTTTTGGCTGTCTGAAACCCTAGGTTGTGCCATTGTAGTGGTTTACGATTTGGGGATAGCATGAGTAGTGGTGCTGGTGAAAGCGCCATGTGTGGAAAAGCAATGTTAATGCCTGCAGCATGTTTTCGAATTAATGTAATCATCGTTCCATGAGTAGCACAAGTCGTTACCAATGTCACCCCTCGAAATGTTTGATGAAGAAAATCTAGGCAGCTAGCATAATCTTGATATTCTTCCCCTCCCGTTTTCTTCGCAATAGATCACATTGATGAATTGTGGGATAGTTCCATTCGCACCTTGCTCTTGAGATACATACATTTGCATTGCAATTTGTTTTTGTAGGCGAAGCGGTACTGCGAGATATTGTAGATTTAATGCTAGCCCAATTATGATTGATCAAGTTTTAGTATCATGCAGCATGAGGACATTTCCCACTGTAGTGCACAGGACTTAGTCTGTTTATGCTAGTAATTCTGATAGTTAGGGCATTGTTGGATTGTGCATACATGCATTGGTTTCTCTGCCTGCTTTCACATTAAGTACATAAAATGGCACTTTGCATATGAATGTAATTTTGTTGCTATGGGATGTTGTAGAAATCATACAAAATGTTTTGCATCATATAGACAGAAGCACGAAGTAGTTTGCGTTTGATTAGAAAATATGCAAACTTATATTATAGTTTCATCAACCCGTTGCTTCCATGATGTGCATAGATAAAATAAAGGGTTACACTTTGTCTTGTAGATGTGTGCACCTTAAATTCTTAATGTCACAATGTTATATATATGGCAGGAAGAAGCCAAATTTACAATGTCCAAAAGGCAGAAAAAGAAGGCCTCTATGGTCAAAGAACAATCAACAATAGAGGTCATCACATAGACTGAATATATATATGAAGACACCCAATGTATTTCTGGTGTGGAGCCGGAATATAAATGGGGTGACATATACAGATTGATTTCCCGCAGGGAAGTTCCTGACATGGGTCTTGAAGAAGAACCCATATATGAGAACATAGAGAAATCAACCATCATGAAGGTGGCTACAAGACCCGAGCTGTTCCCTTGTGCTGAGGTGATTAGATGGATTATACCCCATACAAATACAACCACAATGCTCATAACAAATGTGGAAGGCCAGGGCTATGCTGCATTTATCCCAGGATATGTGGCTTTGGCCTATCATCTGCCAGAACCTCAAATCTTTATATCTGATGCTTGGATGGATAACAACAGGATGGACCTGATAGAAACCCTTAAGAGAATGCTCTTGCTGGGAAAGCTGTACAAACACAGAGTAACTAGAGAGTATGATACAACAAACTTGAGGGCTCCTTACAGATTTATAGCCCTGATGCTGAATAGGATCTTCAGGAGAGCCCATGGCAGACACTTTAAATTTGAATGGATACCCATTATGTTCCACATAGCAACCCAAGGAAAACTATTCAATTGGGCCAGCTTAGTATCAAGCAGTCTTTCTTCTTGCGTGGCTGCTGCCTTGGGAGGAGAATCCAAGAAAAGGGCCAAATTCTACATGAGCCTTTCCCTGGTCTCAAATGTGTCTAGGATAGGGAAAGGATGCCTGTGTATGACGCCTATAAACCATTGTGGGCTCAGTAGTACCATAGCCACTACAGGGAGGTCTGCGAGCAATTCATCATGCCACTCTACGCACTCATATTCTAGAAGGAGTGTGACTGTATGTCAGAGGAGGACATGCGGGTAATAGAAGAGCATGTAGACTATTTCCTGACTGATAATGGCATGTACATCAGAATGTTTGGTGGCACAAAATGCCCCTTATTGCTGCCCAAATACGCGACTGATTATGTTATTCATAAAGAGGCAGTCAGGCAGGTATTCATTGATGGAATAGGGAATTATCTTTTTGAGCAAAAGAAGGCTACATATCCTCCGCTGCCATTGAAACTAGGTAGCTACAGATTTGCCAAGGTAAAACAAGCTGCGGAATTCATAGAAGAATTAGGGAAGTTCCATTTTGGTGAGATGACTTTTCGAAGGAATGACACTCATGGGAGAATGGCAGAGCACTGTAAAGAACATAAAGTACATTTCTAGTACACTCACCACTTTGACAAGGAAGAATCTGTCTTTCGAAGTGCCCCTAACTTGACAGCTCTGAGAAGGAGGTTTAAGCCTAAGAACCCCACCAAGGGTGGAAAAGGAGCTGAACAAGCCAGAGCTGAGCAGGCCAGAGCTGAAGAAGGAGTCAAGAGGAGACAAGAAGAGGCCCAAAGGCTAGAGCAGGAAGCTGCAGAATGGCTGCAGAAAGGAGAAGAAGAAAAAAGAAAAGCTGCCCAAGAAGCAGCTGAAAAGGCACAAGAGGCAGCCAAGGAAACAGAAGAGGCAGTCAGACTGGCAGCTGAGGAAGCAAAAAGAAAGCTAGAAGAAGAGCTCCAAAAGTAGGAGGCTGAAAAAATAGAGCTGCCACAACAATCAATCGCTAAAACATCAACATGACAGACCCAGGAGGAGGCAAACCCCGAGGTACAAATCCTTCAAGTACCTGCTGCTAGCACCCTTGTGACCCCTATGCTCCAGCTAATACCTTTCACTCAGAAAGAAGGTGAAGAGGTCCCCTATTTCAGTATTGTCTATTATGACAGGGCCACCAAAAGAATAACGAGGAGGACGGAAAAGAAGGTGGAAGCGAAAGATCTATTAGTGAAGACGGTAACAGATACCGATGTCATGCTAGGGACAGACAAGGATCCTAGGTTCATGATAAGAGCCGGGGTTGCACTCATCGATGCCTCCGCAGATAACATAAATTAGGTATTGATTGAACTAGAGTCAGTTAAGAAAACCTCAGCTCAGCTAAAAGACACACTGAGAAAAGAAAGAGATGAAGGTAATAGACTCAAGAGGAAATATGAGCACATGCAAAGGGAACTGGAATCCTCAAAAGGTGAAGTCTATACCCTTCAAGTGGAAATGCAAGCAAAGGGAACAACACAGGAGTCCCTAGAAAATGTACAACAGGAAGCCCAAAGTCTAAAGATTGATAAGGAGTAGTTATTGGCAAAGGTGATAGAACTGGAAGAGCAGCAGAAGGTCATCTATAAGGCCAGTGATTCACAGGTTCAAGAGCTGAAAGGGCAGCTAGCCTCTCTGACTACTGATCTGGAGGCAGCCAAGGAATAGCAAGTTGATTTGTAGCCATTTAAAGAATATATCTTGGCTCAAAAAGCTCAAATGCTACAGCTGCAGAAGGCTCTGGAAGAAGAGAGGCGCAAAGTCCTTGAGATTGACAGCAGGTTGGAAGAGATCATGGAAACTTCCTCATACCTCGTTGGTCGATCTCAGGAATTTCTTGAGGTCTTGAGTGCCAGAATGGCAAGGCCTGAAGATGATGCTAAGACTCTAGAAGGGCTACCAGAAAAGGACCAGCAAGCCCTCAAGAGAGATCACAACCTGATAGAGTTCGCCATTAGTACTGCAGAAGATTTCAAGAAGGCTGTAAAAAAGACGTAGGGAGCATGCTCAGAGTATTTCAGAAGGCTCCTGAATACATACAACCGATGTCAAACAAAGGCTGAGCATAGGCTTGAAGAGTTCCCGGACCATGAGGCCTTTATGGAAATATTACAGAAAAGATATCAAGACGCAGAGGCCAGAACTCAGCAGATTAGAGCTATTGATGACCTGGTACTGAAGAACGAGGTAGGCCATGCAGCCGTTAGCATGCAGTTTCTAGAAGAGCAGCTTCAGTTAAGCCCAGCAAGGATCGAGGCCATCAGGAACCAAGTTGAAAAGTTCGAAATCAACATTCAGTTCCTGGAGCCATGCACATTTGAAGGTATTGTTGTTGAAGCAGCAACGTGGAAGAAGTTTTTAGATAGCCAGGCGGGACCCTTTTAATAAAGGACCGATCAACTTTGTAATAAGTTAATAATTTTGTAAAAGTTTTTGGAGAAATGAAGCGTTGGGAAAGCAAAAGGTTGGGAATCCCAAAGGTCACTTTGGGTAGCCCAACCATTTTGACCTTTTGTATAAAAGTAGGAAGCATAGAAGGAATAAAGGATTTTTTCCCCAGTAAGACTGGTGATGACATATTGTAAGAAGAACTACTTCATTTTGCAATAGAAATTACAGTTTTCCTGTTGAAAGAAGATCAGTGGGATTTCAAATGTTTTTCCATGGATAGTTGAAAGATGAACTACTTTGTTTTTCAACATTCTTCCCATGAATCATGAGATCGTTCTAACTTATGAACTATGTTTTGTTTAAATGATTTCCGATTTAATTTATGAAATAACCACCATGAGTAATGCATGCTTATCATGAAACAATTAGTTATCTGGTTGCGGAAATATATTTCATTGTCCATGCTTGTAAAAGTAAATGTCAGCTATCTGTAATTGCTTTTATCATGTGTGCACATCGGCATTACTCATATATATTAAATATAAGTTGGCTCCCCGGGGATAGGTAGATAGGGATAGATAGATAGTTAGGTCATTGCATAGATGCATGTGTGATTCAAATGTTGGTGAGCCTGAGACGAGAGGTAAGAACCTGCGCATCACATTGTGACTACTCCCTGCATTCTTCACCACCTTGCATGTTTAGTTCGAGTTCTTGCATAGCATTCTTAAGTTAAAATACAAATTTCGGTGGACCGGGACGCAACCGATAAAGCCTTTGTTTGTGTTTGACCTACGGTAGCCGGACTGTAAAATCGGACGGATTCCCTATACCAAACAATCAACGGGCTAGTTGGGAACGTTGATTGGGGAGAATCCCTTTCTGTTGTCGCCTGCGAATTTCTAGGCCTCAACAGTTCTGGCGCTAGAAGGAGGGCTGCCAGTAAATGGCTGGCCATGGAACTTAATTCCCCAAGACTATCCTACCAGCAGATGTTTCGAAGCTTGCAACCTAACTCAAGAATTTGCAGATTCCGGTACTATCCTTGAAGGATTGTTTTTCTCAGTGGCTTATCTGTTCACATTTGCTCATGGATGGTAATCTAGCCAACCCTCTGCCAGGATGGAAAGTTAGGTCCCCTCTAAACTTAACACCTCCTTTGCATAATCTACCTCAAGCCTTTGACAATATTTTGCCTAAGTTTGACCCCGAGGAAGGGATTGCTGTCGATGATCACCTCCAAATCTTTTACCTAGCATTAGAAGGGCTAAGGGCTGGGGAGTATGAAGATGTGGTTTGTAGGCTGTTCCCGCACACTCTGAAAGGAGCAGCAGCATCTTGGTATTTCAATCTTCCTGCAAACTCCATTCCTGATTGGAACACCTTTGAAAGAGTTTTCAGAAGTAAATATACAGCTCAAAAGACACATGCCTCATTGATGAATGGTCTTGGTAGGCTAAGAAAAGAGAAGAGTGAAAAGGTACATAGTTTCACTCAGAGATTTTCAATGTACCTAAAAAACTTTTCTGCAGTGGACAGACCTTCAGACAAGGTTTTAATTGAGTATTACACCTCTGCCCTGGGGCATGAACTGGCCATGTTTGCCAAGATGAAAGTCAAGCCTACACTGGCAGAGACTTATGAAGAGGCTGAAAGTGAGAGTGTAGAAGATTATCCTGATTCACTTGATGACAAGATTACCGACATAAGGATCTCACTACTGTCTAAAACTAGAGAAGACCAATCACATGATTATCTGGGAATGATGAAAATACTCCAGAAATTATCCAACCGAATAATAGATCTGGAAAGGGGAAGAGACATTCAGAAATCTTATAAGCCTCACTATCCGCAAAAATAAAACAACGACCAATGGCAAGTTCCTCCTTCCAATTCGGCGTCAATAAACATAACAGAAGTGGGAGGGGATAATTTCTGTACCTTTCACCAACAACCTCATTCTGAGAAGAAGTGTCCTCAATGGTTACATTCAATGACATTGGTGATGAACAAGTTGTTGGACCCCAAATTGATTAAGGACAATGGGGAGGAAGAAAAGGAGAAACGGATCATAAGAAAACCAGAGGATGATACTATGTTCTCATGGAGTGGTATTTCACTATTTGACGTTGAAGATGACACTCCTAAATCTGAATGCACATCTACAACCACAAAGGACATGGGATTCATATACCAAGAAAATGAAATGGTTTCTAAAATTAACAATGTGCAGGAGAATGTTAAGAAGTTGGACGAAAGTAAAACGCATAAGAACATTACCCTCAACCAGAGGACCGAGCCAATCATTGAGAATGTCATACTTGTAGAAGAACAGACAAGTGGTAGTGGGGAAAACTTTGATGAAACTCAAGAGCTAACAAAGGATATACCTACTCATAAACAGCTAGGAGAAGAAGACCGAGAACTAGGTTGGAAAGAAAACCTTGACACCCCACCTTTTCTCTTGACTCTAGAGATGCTGAATTACAATGTGCATAATTGCTTAGTAGACTTTGGAGCAGCAGTGAATGTGATGCCCCTTGAGATTTGTAAAAATATTAATGGACAGCTAGAGTCCACACCTTGTGAAGTAACTCAATTAGATCGCACAGGTGTCAAAGTGGTGGGAGAAATGAAGAATGTCCTCATTCGTTTGGCTGTAAACAACAAGATGTGTCAATTTATTGACATTATGGTGGCTGACATACCGAGGGGATATGGGCTTATTCTCAACCGATATTGGGCTGCCAAGTTGAAAGGTTATTTTTCTTCAGATTGGTCGCACCTGTTGTTACCTCTCAAAGGTACCCCAAATCCAATAAAAATTATGAGAGAACCATACATGAAGTATACTGTCACTAAGTTAGGAGAAGGCAATGAGTCTGCTGATTCTATCCTGGGAAACTACCTGATTGAGCTTAAGCTAAGATATCATTCCTCAAAAAGGGCCAGTCATATGATGGACACTCAGCATGAGCTCCTTCAACTCCCTCAGGCTGAAAGTGATGACTGCAGGATTTTAGATATGGGTTCCATTTCAATAACAGCACAATTGGACCATGGTTAGGTAACTCATGTCTAAATCCAGCTCATTCCTTAGTCCTCTAGTTTTAAAATTTCAGGAATGGGCAAAATTTTTGTTTTCTTTTGTTCTTCTTTTTTGTACATAAATAAATTGTTTGTTTTTACTAGATGCTGGTTTTTCTTGCTTTAATGTTTTGATGTTTTTCCTTTCTTTGGTTATTTGTTTTGTTGATGTTTTCCTTTAGTACTTTGCTTTCTTTTCTTTTGGTTTTGAATAAAGAGGCAAACTTTTGGTCGCAATGGGAACATCAGGGTTCTTTATTAACTAAATATCGAGTGAAAGACTATGCTTTAAAGCATAAGAATGTCTTCTAGTAACCCTATTCCTAACTGGCATGCATTCATTGAAGTCTCACTTAACCCCTGTAAATAACTCAGAAGTAAAGGAGGTCTGGAATACTATTTCGAGGCTCCATTCACCTCACATTTTAATATCCGAGGGGGTGACAGCATAAGATCCACGGAAAGGAAGCAGAGTAAGATAGTATATCATATATAAATGATCCCATGCCATAATGCCAGAAAAGCTAAAAGCTATCAAGAGTCAAAACTCCTGAAAGAAATAAGACATACCAAAGCAAAGCTCGAAAAGCATTAATCTCAAAGCATAAAGTACCAAATGGCCACAAGATCCTCTCCATCCGTGAACCGAACCATGAAGTATAATGTTCACACAAAAGGACACTATGGGATAGAGGATCCTAAATTAAAATTCAGTAAAAAAGGCTTGCAGGGGGACTCATATCAAAGGAATAAAATTTAAATAGCACAAAAGTGCAAAATGGCATGGGAATGAGGAACAAAAGGATTAGACTGCTTACTTTCTGTTACAATCCTGTGGTGTCCGAGCTGGAAACTACCTAAGGACAGGAAAAATAAACCTCACATACTTGGCCTCAAAAGAGTTATTCAGACCTAAAACACTGCTGATGTTATCCTCTCCTGAAAGAATGGGCTTCATTTGAGTAACTTAATGCATAATTTGGGCTGGCTTAGGAATACAAACATTTAGAAGGTTTCAATTTTAGTCATATAGTCTTGAGCTGGGGAAAGGTTAATTTAGAGATCTGGAGTTCACCAGGTAGTCGCCAATTGTTGCACCTGCAACAATTCCCCAAAAATTCTAAAAAAATTTAGGGACCCTCCTTTCTCTTGGATTAGCTTGTTTTTTTTTCCTACTTCGATGCAATGATTTCTCAAGATGTTTTAATGCTTGGATTGCTCTGCTTGCTGCCTTGAAGAGCCATTAGAAACCAACCGGGTTGCTGCTGTTGAGCATACTTAAAGCCTGTCGAAATAGGAAGTTGTTGTGCTTTGTTTTCCGCCGTTGCGGCCGTTTTCAAGATTTCATTCCCTGATTGGAGATCCTTCTGACTACCGATCCTTGTAGTTACGGCGGGCGCCGTTGTGATTGGGCATCGAACGCTCTCTAGATCTTCTATCCCACCGTTGTGGATGAGTTTTTTATTGCGACTTCTGGTTTTCTCCCAACTCACATTTTTCGACTACGTTAAAGTTTAAATCGGATCCTTTTACATTGTTTTCTTCCGCCGTTTCGGAAGGTTGTGAGATTTCCTCCTCCAATTGGAGAACCTTCCGACGGTCGATCGGACGATTTATTACCCGCTATACGTGCATAACCGGTTTCGAAGATGCTGGGCCCGTTCGTCGTTGCGGAAGAAATATCACTCTCGACTGCCAATGTGAAAACCCTCCGACGCCTGATGTTTTTTTTTACGCGTTTTATTTATCGTTGCGGATGAATTGATATTGGTGACTATCTGCCATTGCGGAGGGTCTGGGGTTCTCACCGCCCGATTCAGACTTGTTTCTTGGCCGATTCAAAGACCGCTGCACGTGCAAACTTTGTATATATGCGGGGACGGGTTTTTGGGAATATTGTATTGTTTAGTTTGGCTCGAGCTGTCGTCGTCCTCTCTGCGCTGTCGACCTTGCAAACCTTGTAGACCTCTGTGACTGTACTTGCGTCCAGGTGTTAGTTGGAAGCTCAACCGTCCTCGTCCAGTCAGCTACACGTAGCCAGGTATGCCATTCTTGCCGTACTTTTTTCCTTTCAAGACTTGTATGCTGCGTTTAGGTGTTTAGGAAAACCCCGTTCACATGTGTACAAGGGTCTACCCATGTTATGGTTTGCCACAGTCATTTCTTCTTCTCCGCCCGGCGTGTTTGCACCTTCATATTGAGAATTTTCGGTTAGGTTAACTGATAGTGGTTTTGGGGGAGGGGCATTGTTCATTTAAAACCCACATATTATCTTTTTTGACCTCGACCGTATTGTTTCACCCCGTGCGCAGTGGATGAAGGCGCGGTGCAGGCGGCTGTTATGTCGCCTGCACCTGGTTTTCCCTTATGATGATGAAGTCCAAAGGTGTTTGCAGTGGTTTCCTTGTGATTTAATAGCTCCTCCACCGGTCGACTTTTCCCCAGTATATGTGCCCGGTTTCAAACCTCAACCTTTGTCCACGCCGTCCCACACAGTCCGTCGGTCTTGGCTGTCTGAAACCCTAGGTTGTGCCGTTGTAGTGGATTGCGATTTGGGGATAGCATGAGTAGTGGTGCTGGTGAAAGCGCCATGTGTGGAAAAGTGATGTTAATGCATGCAACACATTTTCGAATTAATGTAATCATCGTTCCATGAGCAGCATAAGTCGTTACCAATGTCACCCCTCGAAATGTTTGATGAAGAAAATCTAGGCAGCTTGCATAATCTTGATATTCTTCCCCTCCCGTTTTCTTTGCAATAGATCACATTGATGAATTGTGGGATAGCTCCATTCGCACCTTGCTCTTGAGATACATACATTTGCATTGCGATTTGTTTCCGTAGGAGAAGCGGTACTATGAGATATTGTAGATTTAATGCCAGCCCAATTATGATTGATCAAGTTTTAGTATCATGCAGCATTAGGACATTGCCCACTATAGTGCACAGGACTTAGTCTGTTTATGCTAGTAATTCTGATAGTTAGGGCATTGTTGGATTGTGCATACATGCATGGTTTCTCTGCCTGCTTTCACATTAAGTACATAAAATGGAACTTTGCATATGAATGTAATTTTGTTGCTATGGGATGTTGTAGAAATCATACAAAATGTTTTGCATCATATAGACAGAAGCACAAAGTAGTGTGGGTTTGATTAGTCAAATATGCAAACTTATATTATAGTTTCATCAACCCGTTGCTGCCATGATGTAAATAGATAAAATAAAGGGTTACACTTTGTCTTGTATATGTGTGCACCTTAAATGATTAATGTCACAATGTTATATATATGGCAGGAAGAAGCCGAATTTACAATGTCCAAAAGGCATAAAAAGAAGGCCTCTATGGTCGAAGAACAATCAGCAATAGAGGTCGTCACACAGACTGAATACATATATGAAGACACCCAATGTATTTCTGGTGTGGAGCTGGAATATAAATGGGGTGACGTATACAGATTGATTTCCCGCAGGGAAGTTCCTGACATGGGTCTTGAAGAAGAACCCATATATGTGAACATAGAGAAATCCACCATCATGAAGGTGGCTACAAGACCCGAGCTGTTCCCTTGTGCTGAGGTGATTAGATGGATTATACCCCATACAAATACAACCACAATTCTCATAGCAAATGTGGAAGGCCAGGGCTATGCTGCATTTAGCCCAGGATATGTGGCTTTGGCCTATCATCTGCCAGAACCTCAAATATTTATATCTGATGCTTGGCTGGATAACATCAGAATGGACCTGATAGAAACCCTTAAGAGAGTGCTCTTGCCGGGAAAGCTGTACAGACACAGAGTAACTGGAGAGTATGATACATCAAACTTGAGGGCTCCTTACAGATTTATAGCCCTGATGCTGAATAGGATCTTCGGGAGAGCCCATGGAAGACTCTTTAAATTTGAATGGATACCCATTATGTTCCACGTAGTAACCCAAGGAACAATCTTCAATTGGGCCAGCTTAGTATCAAGCAGTCTTTCTTCTTGCATGGCTGCTGCCTTGGGAGGAGAATCCAAGAAAAGGGCCGAATTCTACATGAGCTCGATATTGGTAGATTGTATACTGTGCAACCAGCCTTTCCCTGGTCTCAAATGTGTCTGGGACAGGGAAAGGATGCCTGTGTATGCCGCCTATAAACCATTGTGGAATCAGCAGTACCATAGCCACTACAGGGAGGTCTGCGAGCAATTCATCATGCCACTCTACGCACTCATCTTCCGGAAGGAGTGCGACTGTATGTCAGAGGAGGCCATGCGGGTAATAGAAGACCATGCATACTATTTCCTGACTGAGAATGACATGTACATCAGAATGTTTGGTGGCACTAAATGCCCCTTATTGCTGCCCAAATATGCGACAGATTATGTTATTCATAAAGAGGCAGTTAGGCAGGTATTCATTGATGGAATAGAGAATTATCTTTTTGAGCAAAAGAAGGCTACATATCCTCCACTGCCATTCAAACTAGGTAGCTATAGATTTTCCAAGGTAAAACAAGATGCAGAGTTCATAGAAGAATTGGGGAAGTTCCATTTTGGTGATATGACTTTCTGAAGGAATGACACTCATGGGAGAATGGCAGAGCACTGTAAATAACATAAAGTACATTTCGAGTACACTCACCACTTTGACAAGGAAGAATCTATCTTCCGAAGTGCCCCTAACTTCATAGCTCTGAGAAGGAGGTTTAAGCCTAAGAACCCCACCAAGGGTGGAAAAGGAGCTGAACAAGCCAGAGCTGAGCAGGCTAGAGCTGAAGAAGGAGTCAAGAGGAGACAAGAAGAGGCCTAGAGGCTAGAGCAGGAAGCTGCAGAATGGCTGCAGAAAGGAGAAGAAGAAAAAATAAAAGCTTCCCAAGAAGCAGCTGAAAAGGTACAAGAGGCAGCCAAAGAAACAGAAGAGGCAGCCAGACTGGCAGCTGAGGAAGCAAAAAGAAAGCTAGAAGAAGAGCTCCAAAAGAAGGAGGCTGAAAAAACAGAGCTGCCACAACAATCAATCGCTGAAACATCAACAGGACAGACCCAGAAGGAGGCAAACCCCGAGGTACAAATCCTTCAAGTGCCTGCTGCTAGCACCCTTGTGACCCCTACGCTCCAGCTAATACCTTTCACTCAGAAAAAAGGTGAAGAGGTCCCCGACTTCAGTACTGTCTATTATGACAGGGCCACCAAAATAATAATGAGGAGGACGGAAAAGAAGGTGGAAGCGAAAGATCTATCAGGGAAGATGGTAACAGATACCGCTGTCATGCTAGGGACAGACAAGGATCCTAGGTTCACGATAAGATCCAAGGTTGCACTCATCGATGCCTTCACAGATAACATAAATCAGGTATTGATTGAACTAGAGTCAGTTAAGAAAACCTTAGCTCAGCTAAAAGACACACTGAGAAAAGAAAGAGATGAAGGTAATAGACTCAAGAGGAAATATGAGCACATGCAAAGGGAACTGTAATCCTCAAAAGGTGAATTCTATACCCTTCAAGTGGAAATGCAAGCAAAGGGAGGAACACAGGAGTCCCTAGAAAATGTACAACAGGAAGCCCAAAGTCTAAAGAGTGATAAGGAGCAGTTATTGGCAAAGGTGATAGAACTGGAAGAGCAGTAGAAGGTCATCTATGAGGCTAGTGATTCACAGGTTCAAGAGCTGAAAGGGAAGCTAGCTTCTCTGACTACTGATATGGAGGCATCCAAGGAACATCAAGTCAATTTGAAGCCATTTAAAGAATATATCCTGGCTCAAAAAGCTCAAATGCTATAGTTGCATAAGGCTCTGGAAGAAGAGAGGCACAAAATCCTTCAGATTGACAGCAGGCTGGAAGAGATCATGGAAACTTCCTCATACTTCATTGATCGATATCAGGAAGTTCTTGAGGTCTTGAGTTCCAGAATGGCAAGGCCTGAAGATGATGCCGAGACTCCAGAAGGGCTACCAGAAAAGGACCAGCAATCCCTCAAGAGAGATCACAACCTGATAGAGTTCGCCATCAGTACTGCAGAAGATTTCAAGAAGGCTGTAAAAAGCATGTAGGGAGCATGCTCAGAGTATTTCAGAAGGCTCCTGAATACATACAACCGATGTCAAACATAGGTTGAGCATAGGCTTGAAGAGTTCCTGGACCATGAGGCCTTTATGGAAATATTACAGAAAAGATATCAAGACGCAGAGGCCAGAACTCAGCAGATTAGAGCCATTGATGACCTGGTACTGAAGAACGAGGTAGGCCACGCAGTCGTTAGCATGCAGTTTCTAGAAGAGCAGCTTCAGTTAAGCCCAGCAAGGATCGAGGCCATCAGGAACCAAGTTGAAAAGTTCGAAATCAACATTTAGTTCCTGGAGCCATGCACATTTGAAGGCATTGCTGCTGAAGCAGCAGCGTGGAAGAAGTTTTTAGATAGCCAGGTGGGACCCTCCTAATAAAGGACCGGTCAACTTTGTAATAAGTTAATAATTTTGTAAATTTTTTTTGAGAAATGAAGCGTTGGGAAAGCGAAAGGTTGGGAAGCCCAAAGGTCACTTTGGGCAGCCCAACCATTTTGACCTTTTGTATAAAAGTAGGAAGCGTAGAAGGAATAAAGGCTTTTTTCCCCAATAAGACTGGTGATGACATATTGTAAGAAGAACTACTTCATTTTGCAATAGAAATTACACTTTTCCTGTTGAAAGAAGATCGGTGGGATTTCAAATGTTTTGCCATGGATAGTTGAAAGATGAACTACTTTGTTTTTCAACATTGTGCCCATCAATCGTGAGATCATTCTAACTTATGACCTATGTTTTGTTTAAATGATTTCTGATTTAATTTATGAAATAACCACCATGAGTAATGCATTCTTTTCATGAAACAATTAGTTATCTGGTTGTGGAAATATCTTTCATTGTCCATGCTTGTAAAAGTAAATTTCAGCTATCTGTAATTGCTTTTATCATGTGTGCACATCGACATTACTCATATATATTAAATATAAGTTGGCTCCCCGGGGATAGGTATATAGGGATAGATAGATAGTTAGGTCCTTGCATAGATGCATGTGTGATTCAAATGTTGG
The DNA here is from genome assembly GCA_001517045.1 of Pseudotsuga menziesii. Classification (NCBI taxonomy): domain Eukaryota; kingdom Viridiplantae; phylum Streptophyta; class Pinopsida; order Pinales; family Pinaceae; genus Pseudotsuga; species Pseudotsuga menziesii. Next base: position 89,648 of record LPNX010720119.1, on the reverse strand, counting down.
TGAGCCTAAGACGAGAGGTAAGAACCTGCGCATTACATTGTGACTGCTCCCTGAATTCTTCACCACCCTGCATGTTTAGTTCGAGTTCTTGCATAGCATTCTTAAGTTAAAATACAAATTCCGGTGGACCGGGCCGCAACCGGTAAAGTCTTTGTTTGTATTTGACCTACGGTAGCTGCACCGTAAAACCGGACGGATTCCCTATACCAAACAATCAACGGGCTAGTTGGGAACATTGATTGGGGAGAATCCCTTTCTGTTGTCACCTGCGAATTTCCATGCCTCAACACATACATTTTCCATTTGGAAAATCTAGACATCTAGAAGAATTCAACATATTGGTTTTATTGTCAAACAGTCTATTACTCAAGGAAGGAGGTGTCCAGAGATCTCGGTTCACCAGGTAGTCGCCAATTGTTGCAGCTGCAACTGTTTTCCCCAAATTTTTTAAAATTTTGGACACCCTTTGATTTCATCTTGCCTAAAATGGTTGGGATTCATGAACTTTGTTTTGTTTTTCCCTCTGCTATAGTTTGGATTGTTTCGAGGTCAACTATTTTCATGATTTTCGAAAAATTGTTGTGTCTGCAAATGATTTGGGTCGTGGAGTTTAAAGTTTGATTTGAAAATGTTGTCCTTTGAACTGAATGATTTCTTTCAGTGCTATCGAAATTCTATTTCTGTTTGAATCAAATTTTTAGTTCTCTTTGCAGTCGCGGTGTAGGAGAAAAAACAAAACTACTTCTATCACTGCACCGCCGAAGTCTTTTGAAACTTAACATTTTTTTTATTTGGTTTTTCGGAGGTCAGTTGAACATGATTCAGGGCCGTAGTTCCCTAAAAAACTATCATTGTGGAAACTAAATGATGAATCACCCTCGAAGCGGTTTATGACTTTGATCGGGGCCGTAGTTCTTTTGTCTTCCGCCGTTGCGTTTTCGGAGCAGACTAACCATACGACATGGTTTGCTTTGGTTTTCCCCGATATGTTTTTTTTTTTTCCACGGAAGCCATAGTTCTTTTGTCTTCCACCATTGCGGCTCTAGAGTGGACTAACCATCCGACATGGTTTGTTTTGGTTTTCGCCGATATGTTTTTTTTTGCCGTAGTTCTTTTGTCTTCCGTCGTTGCGGCTCCATAATGCACTAACCATCCGACTTATAGAGTTTCCAAATGCTGATGTTTTATGTTGACTAAATAACCCTTAGCCTATGCGATTTCAACCGTTGCATCATTTTAGTGAACTACCTACCCGACGTTTATGTCATTTCGTTCGCCGACAAGGAGATTTTTCCGCCCGTTGATATAGTATTTAGTCTTTTCGACGCCGATAGAATTAGTAGTCTCATGGAACTCGTTGTCTATCTAAATCCCACCATTGCGGCTATGAATAAGACTATCCTACCGATGATTTAGTGGTTTTCCCTGTCGATAAGGGTTTTTCTTGCCTATTATGTGTGTGTGTTTTTATCCTATCTTATGGGCGGCGAAGGTTTCAGATTCTTATCATTTTAAGGTTTTCACGATGAGAGCGCAGTACAGGGCCTCATTTTGATGATGAATTTTATTGTTAGCATGGTTTATGTTTGTTTAAAATATGCAATCTGAATTAATGATGAATTTTTGTTTTAACTGTAGACGCACTTAGAAGATTCTTCAGACCTTAGTTTGATGATTACCGCTGCAAAGAAGACATAGTTAAAGGACAAAGCAGAAGGAAGTTGACTGAAAAAAGGAGAAGTACGAAGCATGGGTGTTGCTAAACAATAAGAGAGTGAATATCTGATAACAACAGGATTTTAAAAGGACCAATGGATTACTAAGCAAAATTGATAGCAGCAGAGGACCACGCTTGGAAATGGCTCATTAGTTACCAAGCCGGGCCCTTTTTACCAAGTGCTTGTAAATATTAATCTAAAATGTAATGTATTGTATGAATCATGAGCACTCACAAAGGACAAAATTGTAAGATTAAATGGTTGGGGGAACCCCAAAGGTCACCCGGGGGGGGCAACCCAAAGGTTTTGTTGTTTGTATAAATATAGGAGAATTAGAGGGAATAAAGGAATTTTTCCCAGTTAGATTTGTGAAGACATATTGTAAGAAGAACTATTTCCTTTTGCAATAGATAATTACGATTTTCCTGTTGGAGAAAGCTTGGTGGAATGTTCAAATGTTGTTATATGGATTTGTTGAAGAGGAACTATTTCGTTTTCAGCTTTGTGTCCGTTAACTGTGAGATCGTTCTAACTCTTTGAACCTATGTTCTTGTATGAATGTTCTCTGGGTTATTTTATGAAAATTTCCACTATGAGTAATGAATGTTGTTCATAAACAATTGGCTATCTGGTTGTTCAAATATCTTTAAATGTTCATGTGTTTTGAAAGAAGTATCAGCTATCTGTGATTTTTCTTAATGCATGTGCAAAACACATTACTCATTAATGAATGATAATCTTGCTCCCTAAGGATAGATTAGATAGTTAGTTTTAGTTTTCTTGTTGTGTGTGATTTAGATGCAAGAGAGTCTAAGACGAGAGGTAAGAACCTGCGCATCACATTATGACCATGCCTTTCATTCTTCATCAATCTGCATCTTAGATAGGCACTTGCACATCATACTTAAAGTCAAAAATACAAAAATATATACGGTGGATCGAGCCATAATCGGTAAACCCCTTTGTTTTCGTTACTTGACCTACGGTATCCGGACCGCAAACCGGACGGATTCCCTACACCAATCAGTCGCGGGCTAGTTGGGAACGTTGACTGGGAAGAATCCCTTGCTGTTGTTTCCTGTGAATTTCTAGGCCTCAACAGGATCATATTCGATCCCACGGGGCAAGCGAAAGGCGCAAAAGCTAGGATCAATGCCACTACAAAAGAGACAAATGCGCACTTCCATCAGGGCGCAAGGGGATGGAACTATGCAGACAGGGCCATCTAGTTTGGGAGCTATGGAGTCTGTGGCACCCAGGGCATGTCCATCAATGATATCCCTAGATATATTTCTCCCACACAACTTGGTGTGAAGCCCCGAAAGATAACTAAAAATCAGAAATATCAGTCAAAAGTGTCAGCGCTGCTCGAAGGAATGCAGTGCACTGTGGATATTATTCTCACCTTGGTCAGAATGAAGCATGAGGAACATGAAATGTTGCTATTGAAGGACGTAGTAGATGATCCCTACAAGTCCTTGTCGTCAATTCTAGGTGTACCCATTGAGTGTATTCTGCACTCATGGGCGCAAGGATTGAACAAATTTGGGTTGTTGGGGCTTATCAACATGCCCCACTTTGGGAGGCTAAATGAAGCAAATGCATGCGTCAAACAACTATTGGCACGTTTTCATGGTGGGACATTGTGTTTGGATACCCCAATTGTGTTTACGGTGGATATGATTTCGTAGATCATGGGGCTACCAAAGGATGGGGCATACCCTGCTCAATACCTCAGAGGAAGAGACAATGACAAGAATCTTTCCTAGTAATTAAAGGAAAGATATGGATTGCAGGGGGATGGCCATGCTTACCATATCAATAGTATCAACAAGTGGGAAGTACATATTGGCACCCATATATTAGCAAGTAAAATCATCAGGGGGAATCACCCGGTCCAGTGCAATTCAGGAGTGGTTGCTTGTGCGCAGCTATGCGCTGAGGGAGTCCAAATGAATTGGTCCCTCTTCTTGTTGAACCAATTAATGGAGGATGCGGTTACAACCCAGGCTGGGGAGCAGTCTTTCTCTTATAGTTGGCTGCTAATACTAATTTCTTTGGTGGCTTGGATGGAGCTAGAGGACTACCAGCCTGTGTCGGTCTTAGCGTTCAAAGTTTGCAAAGGAGCACAATACCAAAATTTATGGTGGGTATAGGATTCCAGTCGACATATTGATTATGTGATCCACTTTTTTATCTACTGGGAAGCGCTACAAGATGCAGCAGTTAAAATCTCACGCTTATTAGAAGAAACAACAGTAAAATATTAGAGGATCATGTGGTTTGCTATCGGGCCCCATTCCATTGATATCCAGGAACGATGAGACCCTCATAGGCAATGGCTTCCAATGCATTACAAATTAACTGATGATGAAGTGGACGTCGTAGTTCAGGACTGGCTTGCTACCTGGTGCGAACCAGTTAGTGCTGAAGAAGTGTCAAGACCAATAACAAATGCCCCTGAAGAGCTTGTGTGAGAAGGCCAGAATACTCATGACTCGGATGGAGATTCATCGACCGACACCAAACCAAAATCCCAACGCATACTAGATGAGTGCAGAACCAAGCGGTGCATGGAGGTTGATGCGGGTAGCAACACAAGAACAACATTGGAATCCCAATTGAACCAGCTCATCAAAGCTGTCACAGATTCATCTAACTCAGCGACATAAGCAATGTTCCAGTCCCACCATGAGTGTTTTGTCTTGGTAAGAGCTAAATTGGATTCTATTTATGATGAAATTATAAAGGAAGCACTAGAGAGTGATGCTGGTCAAGGACTCTCATCAATTAGCACTAAGCCGTGAGTCAGGAACATTCAGGTTCCCCTGACTACAATCGACATAGGAAGTGCGGAGGTAAACTCCACCTTGTAGCAGCTACAGAGTGTTGTAGTGTACATTAAGAAGCTTCTAATGCAGACCCTAGTTCACATGAAGCACATGGCCAACTAGGAATTGGACAACAGACAAAAGGAGCTTAGTAAAGGGTTTTTGCAATCGCATGTTGAAGCGACGCAACTGAAGATAGAGGTTGAGGATTTGTGCTAGGTAAAGGAATAGTTGAAAGCAGCAAAGGTGTAGGAGGTTACAGAATTGAAGATGACACATGACGAGTTGAAGAAGAAAACTACTAAAGAGATAGTTGACATGAAGAAGCAGACCGAGTGCCTAATTATTGAGAATGTGCAGCTGATTGTGGGTAGGGCCTAGGTTGAAGCGACGGTTGATGAGGCATGTCAACATGTTTACAAAAACACAGTGTAACATGATGCCATCACCAAAGCCAAGCGACTGGGCGAGGTCATTGTCTAGCTCCAGTTGACCAATAATATACTCAATTCTATGGTATACTTAGAGACGACACTAGAGAATATTATGGAGTGTAAGGATGTCATCGAAGTAGTCATGGCTTAGTTTGAAGTAATGGAGTAGGAAGCGAAGAAGATCTCAGAGGCAATGACACAATTTTGGGGCAGTGTCGTCCAAGATGAGCAGCTAGACTAACTGACTACACAAGCACAGGAGGGAGACAGTCAGTTGACAACATTGAAAATGGCATTAAGGACAATTCCACTTATGATCTAGCTTATGCGGTCCACTAAGCTGCAACAACTGCAGCAAAGAGCTTCCAAGGCACAAGAACGACAACAAAAGCATAGCACCCAGCTAGAGGAATTCCAAGAGATTAGAGTGCAATTGTCTATTAAAATAGTCACTGCACTATAGCCTATGCAAGAAAACAAGAAGATGGTGGATACCAATTTTGTGGAGCACCCTATGAAGCAGGACCTGCTCGGTTGTTAGGATGAAGCTAAGAAAGTTCAAGCACAGTTCAAGGAGATAGTGCAACAATACAAGGATTTTAAGGTAAATATGACGAAGTACACCCAGTCTACTTGACGTGGCTCAAGGACGAGCCACAAGACTGTGTTGGGGGCCTTTTGGCAGGGGTTTTGGGGTAAGTTATTTGCACAACACCGTGGAGGCTGCGCAAGCTCACGCGACACCATGCAAGCCAAAGATAGCATGATGGGCGGAAAACAAACTGCTTTTGAATATTTTATGCATCTTTTTGTATTGGTTGACCACATTTTGTGGATATAGGTCATTAGTGGCTAAATAATTTAGGAGTTAGTTAGAATTGGAACTTGAATGTAAAGGTGCAAGCCTATATATAGATTACAATTGCAATTGTAAAATAACATACAATATGAGACTGAAGTGAGAGATTGAATCTTTTGTGATCTGTATGTGACTCTATGGATTGATATTTCTCTTGATGTGGATAAAGACATCTGTTGTTTTGGATTTGTTGTGATAAAAGTAATATGATATGATGGATATTGAGTTGAATCACTATTGTCCTTGTTTCCCTTTCATATGTTGCGATGTCTCTTCCTGTCTTTATATACTGTGATGGTTATGTTTTATGAATGGAGAATGTAATAATGCTGCGATGAATAGATGAATGAAGCAATCTGTTAGATCTGTGATTGTAACAATAGATCTATGATGAATGCTGCGATATCTGATAAATGGATCTACTAGATCTGATATTTATGCTGATAAATGGCGTTGATGCCACGATCCTCCTCCTTACTGCCAGAAACTTGGTTTCGACATCTGTCCCTCCTCCTTACTACCGAAAACTTGGTTCTGATAGCTCTGTGGTTGTTGTCGAGTAGGGTGAAACCTGTCTGGGCCGGTGCTCAGGGAGATCGTGCTAGTTGGGCGTCGACAAAGTGAGAACCCATATCGACAAGGCTTTGTTGGTGGGTTTTGGCCAACAATCTAGCTCAAGAAAGTGGGAAGCAACAAACTCTTGTATTATTGCAACCCTTCCTAGAGCACCATCATCAAATGGTTTCTAAAGCACTAGTACCTCCTCCAGGGAGAAAACAGACAAAATCCCTACAATTGGGAAATCATCCCAATTCTAATGTATTCATGTTTGATCAGGAGGTGAACATTCAAACCATATATCATTCTTATGATGTCCCTCCTAGTACATTGGATGAATCATAATAATAGTCAAGTGTTTTTTCCATCATTGAGAAACCAACCATATACATAGTACCACACACCCCCAAAGGTGTTCTACGTATAACAATGCATAATCCAAATGCATGAACTGCTCATAACAAAAGTGTTGTTGAGGAAAGAGCTCAAGCACCATGTTCCATGTCCTCCATGGAGGTATTGCAATATTATCCTACATAAAGAAAGGAACTATTGTATTCAAATAGAGTTTTTGATCCCTCCAATGCCACTTTGATCACATTTGACTTAGACCAATCAACCTGTAGGATCCCTTATGAAGTTGCTTTTTAGATTAAAGTAGCATCTCATGGTAAAAACATTTTTTGAACCATAGTTGATGAAGCGGCCTAGACCTATGTCATGTCATTAAAATGTTTGTGATTCCATTAAGAGATAGAAGGAATATCTTATCCTAATTAGATCAAAACCTGATTAATATCTTCCCCTTGTAACGACTGATCCCTCTTTACATCAACTTTGACAGATTTATAGATTTCTGAAATTCCAATTCCTTCCACAATTTCCTTTCCGCAATTGTCTTTCCACAACACTTGTTTCCGCAACTGAGTTTCTGCAACAACTTTATTTGTGGATTGCACATGTACCTTCCCATTTTTTCCAAAATGATCTTTCACAATTTCCTTCCGTGATTCTCTTTCCACAATTTCTGTGAACCATCAATTTCTTGCAGAATATGTCTCCACCATATGATCTACAAAAGTTACAGACTTTTAACTTAGGATGTTGTAGAAGAATTGATCAATTTGTTTATGTCACATTTCATGAATAAATATCCATCTTAATGAATCCTAGGGATTCTTGACAGAGTCATGTAATTCATTCATATACAAGGGGGGGGATTTAAAACATTCCTGGTTATTGAAAGAATACAATGAATTTACAATATTCATGGAGAGGCTACAACTCTATTCTACATTTCATCAACCATTCCTACATACATTCACACACTTTCATACACACCCACTCATCCACTCATATCTTGCAATATTCGAGGACATCAGTGGAAAATTGCCATTGTTACATCCACACTAATCATATCTATAAAACAAATTACAAGTAATTAACAACTAACCATATCCTTCTAGAAATGATTACATGGAAGCCAAAAAAAGCAATATTCTCTATTCAATAAAAAAACATAGGACTTTGACTTGATGCTCTTGCATCAGTTGGAAAGCATTAGGATCACTCACCTTAGTTCAATCCCATTCTATGCTAAAATCATTTTATGGACATCCGTTCTCTCCTCATGGGCTAATTGTAGCATTCCCTATTTAATGGGGTGGAAAATCAGTCACAATGGATGTTGAGGTAGTAGATGTGTCTATATATTACATTTTTCTATTAGAAGGTAGTTAGAAACATGTGATGATGGATATAGTGTCTTTAGAATCTCGATTGTTTCAGTTCCCTCATTTAGGGAATATTTTCATGATCGACCAATTATATTACTGTATGCTTGAAACTGTGACAAACGAATGTTCCTTTCATTAGGGATGCTCTAAAGGAGGTTCAATACTGTTATCATGTAAAATGGCATTTCTTCGTCTGAGTACTGACATTCAATATGTTGGGACACAAAAGGAAAAATGGATTGAAGTAGCCAAAACACTACTGTAATGTCCCACTTTTGACCCCGTTGCATTAGATGTATATGATGTATATATTGTAAATGATCATGGTGTGGAGCTAAAGGCCAAGGCCCCACCATTGATCGGTCATGTTATGTTTTGGATTTAAATTTGTCACCGATTGTATATCGGGGCATGTGACATATATTATGACGGTCATCATGTAAATATGCATCTACAATTAATTAAATGAACCCGACCAGCTACGATCGCGGCAACTAAATCGAAAGGGGCATGATTTTCACAAGGATAAGGATTGAGGGAAATTGTCAACTTTGGCCAATAAGGAAAATTACCCATGTGTCTTCTTTCCTTGTCTTACCCAACCACCTGCAATTAATAATTGCTGCTGTTAGTTGAGGCAGTTATTGATTTTGGGAGTGGGGTGGCAGGACTGTCAGTCCTTTCCTCCATGCACACTCCACCCACAGCAGTTGACTTCAGAATGGAAGGAAAAACCCTCACGCACTCTTCACTCACGCAGACATTTCCTCTCTCCACGAGTTGCAAAACGCTCAGGCACTTGCAATTCACGTCCTTGCCATTGTTGCTCATCTTCACGCAGGGAATTGCTGCTGAAGACTCACGTACGCCCAATTTCACGTCCTCTCTGTGCCCTGTTCGTTCTCCACCATTGCTGGTTCGTTTTTCGTCTTCACGCATAGGATTTTCCTGGATTTTACCCATGCAGTAGTTTTCTTCTAGGGATTTGTGAATAGAGCGGCTATATCCTTTACTCATAGGCTGAATCATGGGTTCTGCATTGTGGTGGTTCACACACCGGTTGTGAGACTGTAAATTCATCCCTATTGTGGTCTGCATACGTTTTTCCCAGCAGCGTCGGTTGTGAAAAACGGGTCATTGTTCCCCCACGTTGTGAGCCATTTTTGTTGTCACGTTTGGGGACTGCTGTAGGTGGGTTGAAGTTGTTTTTCCCTGGTCTAAGCCGTAATAGCTAAATTAATTGCCGTAGTGCAATGGTTGGTCTTCGGACTGGGAGAGGAGTAGGGATGTTGGCTTAGATTGCTTGATAAACCTGGTGGCTGGAAACCACATAGACAGAGCTAGAGGGATGGCCTTCTTTTCCATCACCCCTGAATAGCACTAGAAGGGAATGCAGGGTCTGAGGGACTGTGTAGCAGAGAAGGGACTGATTCCTTGTGTTGGGTGTGTTTGGATGTCTTAGAGGTCAGGCTAGTTCTGGTGTAGGTGTTCTTGGCTCTGTAATGAGCTCACCAACTTAGCAATTTGCCTTCTCCAGCTCCTTAATGGCCTGATAAACCCAACTCTGTTGGCTTGGCTATGTGTTTTGTATATCCCTGTCTATGTGTAAGCCTGCTAGTTCCCTTATTCCTTGGAGAATCATGCCCAGCTCGAGGGTGGCGGTGTTGCTGAGAGATTAAGGAGCACGTTGGCCTATGGTTGGGTGGAACGTTGCAACGACGTAGCTGGTTGCGGATCGAGTTCATCATAAGATAAGTGATCTTGTGTATTTTACCTCTGCAATTCTATATTTACTGTTAATGAAAATGAAATGAACATGTAGAAAGAATGCTTGTTTGAATGCATGTTGATTCCGCTGTGCAAGATAAATAATCATAGCTGTGCATAATATATAATTGTAGCTGTGTATGATCAATGAGGGTATCTGTGCATACTGCATCTCTTTGTCATCATTCCACTTTAGCATTTCAGCATTTTATTTATGCCTATACATGTTCATGGGCTCTTAGCCGGGTGTGTTAAGCTGGTAGTCGCGTCCTCTTCGCCGACCGGAGGCATGGGGACGTGACAGTATGGTATCAGAGCCAGGTTGAAAACAATGGGCCTCTATGGGCCGAGAAGGAGAAAATGACAGAGGTGTATCTCATTCTGCCCAGCCGAACCAGTGGAAGACTGTGAAAATTTAAAAATTTTGTTGAAATGTTGAGCAGTCGGAAGAACCAGAAGTAAAGCTTCCGCCGTTGCGGAAGGGTTGGAGAAGTCAAAACTTCTGCCGTTGCGGAAGAATTAGAAGTATCCCATCTGCCGTTTTGGAAGTGGAAGCATTAAGGCTTCCGATCCAGAAATACCGCCGACAACCGACACGGTCGAAGAAAGACAAATTTTGAAAATTTGTCTAAGTGTTGGGAAATCGAAAGCGGGAGTGATCTCCCATCCGCCGTTGCGAAAGGATTTGCGAAGTGAACTTTTGCCAGTCGGAAGGGAAAGTGGTCCGTCAGTCCACCGTTGCGGAAGTGAGATGGCTAAAGCTTCCGACCAGAAAGTCATCCGACGCCCGAAGTTGAAATTTTCTCTAAGTAAGAGCGGACGTCGGAAGGATTCGGTCTTTGGTGAGCCGCCGTTGCGGAAGCCAAAGTCATTTGGCCTCCGATGTAAAAAGACTTCCAATTCCGGTCGAGATAGTTCACAGATCGGAAGAAGTTAAGGTTGGGTGAGCCGCCGTTGCAGAAGCCAAAGTCATTTGGCCTCCGATGCAAGGAGTCAGCCAACGTCCGATGTAAGAAGACTTTCGATTCCGGTCAAGACAGTTCGTCGATCGGAAGAAGTTATGGTTTGCGCGTCCGCAGTTGCGGAATCCAAAGTCATTTGGCTTCCGATCAAAAAGACTGCCGACGCCGCAAGAGGAAGTGTGCCGATCGAAAAAAATTGATGTTTGAGGTTCCGTCATTGAGGAAGCCAAAGTGATTTGGCTTCTGATGTAATAGGCTTCCGATTGCCAGTCGAGACAGTTCGCCGATCGAAAGAAGTTATGGTTTGCACGTCCGCCGTTGCGGAAGCCAAAGACATTCGAATTCTGATGTGGAAAGGCATCTGATAGCCGATGTGGAAAGGCATCCGATAGCCGATGTGGAAAGGCATCCGACAGCTAATTTCAACTGTTTTCAGAGGGATTTTTCAGCTATTTTTCAAGGTTGAAAAAGAGAAATTGGCAGCGATCTTATGCACCAGATTGCGCGAAAACCAATGAAGCCACAAGGGGGAAAGCCCCCTTGACCCCCGTCGTCCCCCTCAGATAGATGTTATTGGAGGAGAAAAATTTTGTGTGGTTGGGTATTTGTAATTTTATGATTATTCCAAGATAAGGTAAGTAATGTTTATTTGTATCAATGTATGCATCTAACAATTGTGTTATTAACACGTTTGCAGAAATTATAGTCACCTTCAAGGGAAGTATTCCAGGTAGTGCAGTTGGTAAGTAAGTGGTGGTTCAGTTATGAGAACCCATGATGGGTATGATGCTTGGGATTCCTACGAACGAGCAGAAGATGCCATGGGAGAAAATGTTCATAATAGGAATGATGACATAGAGTCTAATGGAAGGAGATTCCAAGAGACACCGTCAGATGTTGCAACTACCATGAGAAGCTTGATTAAAGCTGAGGAAGAGTAGCATCAGTTGAATGCTGCCATGTTACAGAGTTTGACAGACTTGCAAATAAATATAGACTTTGGACGAGGTACAGCAAGACCATAAGGAATTAAGAGCAGTACTAGGAGAAGGAGAAGAACTTCTAGTGGAACATCTGATTCTGAAGAATCCAGCGGTGAATCAAGTTCTTCTTCTCATAGAAGAAAAAGAAAGAGACACCATAAGGATCGCACTCGAGATGAATTCAAGAAAGCTAAACCTCCTACATTTGATGGTGAGGTAAAGACTGGACAAGAGGTTGAAGCTTGGCTTCTTGGTATTAAGAAGTACTTTCAAGTGCATGATTATTCAGGAAACATGAAGGCAAGAGTTGCCATATTCAATATGAATGGAAGAGCATCCATTTGGTGGGAACACTTCAAGCAAGTGAAGAGGATCAGTGAAAGGAGACTTAAGTGGAAATAGTTCAAGAAGTATTTCAAGCAGAAATACCTCTCTGACAGGTATTATGATGACAAGATTAAGGAGTTCCATGAGCTGAGATTGGGACAGCAGACCATGGAAGAGTATCCTAATAAGTTTTTGGAGCTGTTGAGGTATGTCTGGTACATTAGAGATGAAAAAGTGAAGGTCCAGCGTTTTCTGATTGGATTACCTCAGTATTACAAAGATAGAATTGAGTTCTATGAACCGAGAACTCTTGAAGAAGCAATAAGGAAGGCTAAATATTGCTATGAGCAAAGCAAAGGTAAGCTGGATTACCACAAGGCATGGAAGGACAAGAAGAACGAGAAGTTTGACCAAAGGAAGAAAGGTTTCAAACCTTCTAGCTTCAGGAATCAGCAGAAGCAGTCATCTCAGGCTGCGAGTAAGCCGGTTGGAGTGACAGGAGAAAAACCTAAAGATCCACAACAAAATAGAGGGCCATTTCAATGTTGGAAATGTGGAGGACCCCACATGCGTAGGAATTGTCCACTCGAGAATGAGAATGCAAGACCAGCTTATAATATTCAAGAAGCAGAAACAGTGGGTCAAGTAACAAGGGCAGTTCCTAGGATTTATGCAGCACTAGAGGACCGCCAGGCTGATCACCAGTCAGCTGTGGTTGAAGTAGCAGGTAATATTGTTGAGCAATCTATTTCTCTTTTGATTGACCCTGGTTCTACTCACAGTTACATTACTCCTAGAGTGGTGGATATTTGCGCCTTTAAGAGAGTGAAGCATAGGAAGTTTTGGTTAGTCCAGCTAGCCACTGGAACTAAGAGAAAAGTCAGTGAAGTGGTAGAGAAATGTCCATTGGTTATGAATGGATTGGTCACTTGTGTATATCTGAATGTTTTACCGCTTGGTTCCTATGATGTTCTCATTGCAATGGATTGGTTAGAAGCTCACAGGGTGAAGCTTGATTGCTACAATAAGACTTTCGAATGCACGAATGAAGAAGGGAACCTAGTAGTTGTGAAAGGAATTCCAAAGGTGATTTCAGTGAGGCAAGTTTCAGCCAGGCAGTTAAATAAGTTTTGTAGGAAGGGTTGCCAGTTGTATGCAGCTCAGATTTTGGAGGAACCAGGAGATGAAACTCCTAGGTTGGAGGACTATCAGGTGTTACAGGAATTCAGGGATGTGTTTCCTGATGAGATTTCAGGGCTCCCTCCAAAGAGGGACATTGATTTCACTATTGAACTTGTGCCAGGAGCATCACCAATGTCCAAGGCACCCTACAGGATGAGTACACCAGAGATGCTAGAATTGAAAATGCAATTGCAAGAGTTGCTGGAAAAGAAGTATATTCGGCCGAGTGTGTCTCCTTGGGGAGCACCAGTTCTATTTGTAAAGAAGAAAGATGGTACACTCAGGTTATGCATTAACTACAGACATTTGAACAAGGTTACTGTGAAGAATAAATATCCTTTGCCTAGGATTGATGACCTCTTTGATCAAATGAGAGGGGCAAGGGTATTTTCCAAGATTGACTTGAGGTCTGGTTACCATCAGGTGAGAATCAAGGATGAAGACATTCATAAGACAACCTTAAGGATGAGGTATGGGCATTATGAGTTTGTAGTGGTACCATTTGGTCTCACGAATGCACCAGCTACATTTATGTGCCTTATGAATAGCATCTTTAGCAGGTATTTGGACAAGTTTGTTCTTGTTTTCCTTGATGACATTCTTGTTTATTCTAAGAATGAGGAAGAGCATGAAGAGCATTTGAGATTGACATTGCAATTGCTCAGGGAGCATCAGTTGTATGCAAAACTGAGCAAGTGTGACTTCTATAGAGATAGAATTCAGTATTTGGGTCACATTATCTCAGAGGAGGGTATCTCTGTGGACCCTGAAAAGATTGAAGCCATTATGAATTGGCCTACTCCAAGAAATGTGACAGATGTAAGATCTTTCATGGGACTTGCAGGATACTACAGGAGATTCATTGAGGGATTCTCCAAAGTTGCACATGCCATCACTTCTTTGCAAAAGAAGGGGATAAAGTTCAAATGGACATCGAGATGTGAAGAAAGCTTCCAGCAGTTGAAGAGTCTTCTCACCAGTGCACCAGTGTTGAAGGTTGCAGATCCAGAGAAAGATTTTGTGGTGTGTACCGATGCATGCGGACAAGGGCTTGGAGGAGTCCTTATGCAAGACAACCATGTGATATGTTACGAGTCAAGAAAGCTGAAGGAGCATGAGAAGAACTATGCCACTCATGATCTAGAGCTTGCAGCCATAGTACATGCTCTCAAGATGTGGAGACATTACTTGATGGGTAGGAGATTTGAGCTCAGAACAGACCACTGTGGACTGAAGTATTTGTTTGATCAGCCTACTCTGAATGCTAGGCAAGCAAGATGGCTGGAGTTTTTATGTGAGTTTGATTTTGAAATCAAGCACATAAAGGGAAAAGAGAATAAAGTAGCTGATGCACTTAGCGGGAAAGTGCAAGAAATGCATGTAGCATCCCTTAGTATTTTCCAATCAGATTTGAGGCAGCAGATTGTTAGTCATGCTGCTGGAGATGAATTGTATGAGCAGGTAAAAGACAAATTGCAGCAGCAAAGTCTTGAGAAGAGGTATGAGGAATATAAATTGGAAGGATATGAACTTCTCACTTTTAAAGGTAGGATTTATATTCCAGATGTAGCAGATTTGAGGAGAGTTGTTATGGATGAAATCCATCAAGCTCTATATTCTGGTCACCCAGGATATCCGAAGACAATTGCTACAGCTAGAAAGCAGTACTTCTGGCCAGGTATGAAAAGGGATATGGCTGAATACATTTCAAGGTGCATGAAATGTCAATAGGTAAAGGTTGAGCATCAACATCCAGCAGGTTTGTTGCAGCCTTTTCCAGTTCCGGAATGGAAATGGGAAGTTAATTCCATGGATTTTATTACAGGATTGCCGATGACTTGGAGACAACATGATTCTATCATGGTTGTGGTAGACAAGTCGACTAAGGCAGCACATTTTATACCGGTTAAGTCTACGTATGAGACTGGCGACATTGCAAAGATCTTCATGAAGGAGATATTCAAATTGCATGGATTGCCGAAGGCATTAGTCTCTGACCGAGATGTCAAATTCACTTCCAAATTTTGGAAGGGGTTGTTTGTAAATTTGGGTATGAAGCTAAACTTCAACACTGCATACCATCCTCAGACAGATGGGAAGACCGAGAGAGTTAATCAGGTGCTTGAAGATATGCTTTGCATGTATGTGATGGACAAACCAACCAAGTGGGAAGATTACTTGCACTTGGTAGAGTTTGCTTACAACAATGGACATCAAGCATCCTTGGGGATGAGTCCGTATGAATATTTGTATGGAAGAAGGTGTAGGACACCAGTGACTTGGGATAATCCAGTGAACAGGATTGTGCTTGGACCAGAGTTGCTCAAGGAAATGGAGCAAGAGGTTGTAAAGATCAGTAAGAAGCTGAAAGTAACACAGGACAGACAGAAAAGTTATGCAGATAAGCATAGGGTGAACAGGGAGTTCAGTGTTGGGGATCATGTTTACCTCAGAGTGAGGGCAAGGAAGAGTTCCTTGAATCTTGGAAGTTGTGCCAAGTTGTCACCAAGATATTGTGGGCTATTTGAAGTGCTTGAAAGAATAGGGCCAGTTGCATATAGACTTGCATTGCATGCTAGCACTAGAGCTCATAATGTTTTTCATGTTTCTTTGTTTAAGAGATATGTACATGATCCTAACCATGTGATAAATTGGGATGTGATTTAGGTGGAACCTAAGGGAGAGTTCCGAATCGAGCCAATGCGCATCCTCGATAGGAAGGTCACAATGCTCTGGAACCGAGCCATAGGTCAGGTAAAGGTGCAATGGGAGCACTACGGACCTGAAGAGGCTACATGGGAGCTGGAGGATGCCATGCGATTGGCACATCCATTTTTGTTCAATTCTGTGGAACACTGAGGCGATACCAGTGTAGCATTTTGTTCAAATTTTGTAAAGCACTGAGGACAGTGCTATTGAAGGGGGAGGGAAATGTAATGTCCCGGTTTTGACCCCATTGCATTAGATGTATATGATGTATATATTGTAAATGATCATAGTGTGGAGCTAAAGGCCAAGGCCCCACCATTGATCAGTCATGTTATGTTTCGAATTTAAATTTGTCATCGATTGTATATCGGGGCATGCGGCATATATTATGACGGTCATCATGTAAATATGCATCTACAATTAATTAAATGAACCTGACCAGCTACGATCGCGGCAACTAAATCGAAAGGGGCATGATTTTCACAAGGATAAGGATTGGGGGAAATCGTCAACTTTGGCCAATAAGGCAAATTACCCATGTGTCTTCTTTCCTTGTCTTACCCAACCACCTGCAATTAATAATTGCTGCTATTAGTTGAGGCAGTTATTGATTTTAGGAGTGGGGTGGCAGGACTGTCAGTCCTTGCCTCCATGCACACTCCAACCACAGTAGTTGACTTCATAATGGAAGGAAAAACCCTCACGTACTCTTCACTCACATAGACATTTCCTCTCTCCACGAGTTGCAAAATGCTCAGGCACTTGCAATTCATGTCCTTGCCATTGTTGCTCATCTTCACGCAGGGAATTGCTGCTGAAGACTCACGCACGCCCAATTTCGTGTCCTCTCTGTGCCCTGTTCATTCTCCACCATTGCTGGTTCGTTTTTCGTCTTCACGCATAGGATTTTCCTAGATTTTACCCACGCAGTAGTTCTCTTCTGGGGATTTGTGAATAGAGTGGCTATATCCTTTACTCACGGGTTGAATCATGGGTTCTACATTGTGGTGTTTCACACACCGGTTGTGATACTGTAAATTCGTCCCTATTGTGCTCTGCATACGTTTTTCCCAGCAACGTCGGTTGTGAAAAACGGGTCATTGTTCCCCCACGTTGTGAGCCATTTTTGTTGTCACGTTTGGGGATTGTTGTAGGTGGGTTGAAGTTGTTTTTCCCTGGTCTAAGCCGTAATAGCTAAATTAATTGCTGGAGTGCAATGGTTGGTCTTCGGACTGGGAGAGGAGTAGGGATGTTGGCTTAGATTGCTTGATAAACCTAGTGGCTGGAAACCACATAGACAGAGCTAGAGGGCTGGCCTTCTTCTCCATCACCCCTAAATAGCACTGGAAGGGAATACAGGGTCTGAGGGACTGTGTAGCAGAGAAGGGACTGATTCCTTATGTTGGGTGTGTTTGGATGTCTTAGAGGTCAGGCTAGTTCTGGTGTAGGTGTTCTTGGCTCTTTAATGAGCTCACCAGCTTAGCAATTTTCCTTCTCCAGCTCCTTAATGGCCTGATAAACCCAACTCTATTGGATTGGCTATGTGTTTTGTATATCCTTGGCTATGTGTAAGCCTGCTAGTTCCCTTATTCCTTGGAGAATCATGCCCAGCTCGGGGGTGGCAGTGTTGCTGAGAGATTAAGGAGCACATTGGCCTATGGTTGGGTGGAACGTTGCAGTGACGTAGCTGGTTGCGGATCGAGTTCGTCATAAGATAAGTGATCTTGTGTATTTTACCTCTGCAATTCTATATTTACTGTTAATGAAAATGAAATGAACATGTAGAAAGAATGCGTGTTTGAATGCATGTTGATTCCGCTGTGCAAGATAAATAATCATAGCTATGCATAATATATAATTGTAGCTGTGTATGATCAATGAGGGTATCTGTGCATACTGCATCTCTTTCTCAGCATTCCACTTTAGCATTTCAGCATTTTATTTATGCCTGTACATGTTCATGGGCTCTTAGCCGGGTGTGTTAAGCTGGTAGTCGCGTCCTCTTCGCCGGCCAGAGGCATGGGGACGTGACAACTATAGATGGGGATGACTATTGATACATCATCTCCTTGCCAACTAAATATATTTTTATTTGGACATTAGGGTTGCACACACAACTATTTGCACAGCAACTAGCATGTCACACGCTAGTATTTGCATTGCAACTCACATGTACATTGAACACGCGGGTTTCCTTAAATCAAGGAGTGTGTCATACGTGAATTTCCTATATCAATACTTGTGTGTACCTTAATTTGAAGTTAAAAATTATAAATCATGATTAGTCGGGTTCAGTTGAGCCCCTAATCATAACTATCTCAAATATCTCAACCATCAGAACCTCTCTATTTCCCCATGTATAAATAGAAGGCATGGGATGGGGCTAATAAATAATTCTTAGAAGAGCAAAGTTATGTTGGTGGTATGCCTTCATACATCTTGGAGCAATAGAACTCAACGTCCTTGGTTTGCAGAGGAGAACTTATTTAAAAAGTTGGGTTGTAATCTCACCATCTCTGTTTATTAATAAAGAAATTTCTTCTTCCAATATTGTGCACTCTTGTATATGTTGTTTTATGAATTATATTATAATTTCATTATGAATATTTTATTTCATTAACCATTGATATATGTAGATAAGATATTTGTAGGAATAACTTGTTCTTTGTAGAATATTGGAAGCTGTGGAAGCAACTAGAAGCCGTGGACTGGAAGAGGAGACGAAAATCTTGGATCAACCATCATAAACAAGGTTTGCTAAGTTTCCTTCCTATTCCTATTTCAATTTCTACATAGTTGATTGTATGCAAGTCTAGCTTAGTAAGTTGATAACCCTACAGACCCTAGGTTAAAAAGGTGTGTTTTCCTAAACAACAGAACTGGTGACTTCATTGGGGAGTCCATCCTGCTGTGGGTCCTTTGCTTTAGGTTTCCTGACTAGTGTTTGCTCTTTTTTATTTTGGATATGATTTGTCTGCTTTTTTCCTTTGATTTTTAATTTGGCATGTTCAGGACATGTCTGCTAGTACTTTTTTATTTGAAAAATTTTAGCAGTACATGCAGGTTGTCTTGTTGACAATTGCGTGTTTCACCTTGTGTACGCGAGTTGCATTCTAGACAGTTGCGTGTCACACTTGGGTTGTATTTATATCAATCACGTGTTCCTATAGATTTCTCTGAGTTCATAGGGTTTTTGCTTGTCCTTGTTTTGGTGACCTCTCAGAAGTTGGTGAAGGTTCTATTTCTAACATGATTCTGTAATTCTTAGGTCTGTACATCACACAGTTTACTTGATCTTTCAAGTCCTTGCGTTCTTTGTGTTTGACTTTCTTCATTTGTGAATGTTGTTGGTCCTTCTTTCTTGGATTTTTGGGTCTGAATGCTTGTCTTCTAGGTCACTGTTCAGTCCTTAGGAACACTTTATGCTCTACACTGCTGTTTGTAGTATGATTTTGTCTTTCTTCCTGTTTGTGGATCTAGTAAGCTTTTAAGTTTAATAGTTCCTCCAAGTTTGATTTTGTGCCATTTCTTCTTGCTTAGTCGAAGTGTGTCATTATAGGATCTGCTTGCATCATTTACTTATATATGTTTAGATTGTTCAAACTTTCTCAAGTTTGCATTCAATTGCATTATAATTTTTGAAGTATTTGAAAAGAAAAGACAAAAAGATTTTATACTTTTTGCATTAGTTTTCATCTAGTGTGCTTCTTGTTATTTTTCAAGAAAAATTCAAAAAACTGTTTAAAAAGTCTTGTAGTCTCCCATGCTTAGTTTAAATTCATTAGCTTTCATTTTACAAAAAAGAAAAGAAAAATTGACATAGTAGTTGCATTTTGCTTTGAAAAATCTAGTTATTACATCATTTTTGCTTTCTTTTGCTGAGTCTATAACACCATACAGTTTCATCCTGCTACCTCTGACTAAAAAACAGCCAATTAAAAAGAATGATTTAATTAAAAAATACTAGTAAGTTTATTTTTTCTAGGTTCATACACCAACTAAATTAGGCTAGGCTTGTGGATTAGGGAGTTTTAACTGTCCATAAGTATTTGAATTCAAACGTAGTTGGCCATTCACTAGGTAATCCTCCTATATATTGAGAACATCTGGAAAGATCCTCTCACATAGGAGTTAAGCACGAGACCGTGTGAGGACATGGACTGAGGAGATAACCCTTTGATTCCTTGTTTGAGCGTAGATCAAGATTTTTACGCATTTTGGGGTCTTGTCAATACCACCTTTTGGGCCCCGTGTGGTGCCAGTGTTGACAAGGTTTTGATATTTTCTACCTTGCCCATGCATAAGGATAAGGCTTGTGACTATTCTTCCAAACTCTGAGTGTAGTTACGGTATCCTTTAGTCTCTTAACACTAGGGATCATACACATGTAATATTGGAAGGCCATTTCTGGTTTACCTTGGATGGGATTGGAAGTTAACCTCGGTAGAAGGTGTGGGAGGGAGGTTGGGTGATTCCTCCGCTTGTGCCCAAGAACATCTACATGGGATTCCAAGTAACCATTTATCAATTCTTCACTAGTTGGACCTGGGCTTGAACCATCCCAAGCTTTCCTTTGGAAGGCATATCTTATACTTGTTGTGTCTTTTTGGCTTTAGGAATTTTTTTAGTGAGTGTTGTTTGGTTTGTCTGTATTTAGTTTTCCTTTAGGTGTGTGTGAGTCAAATTGTTAGATGTGGAGGACCAACCTCTCTGTAGGTCAAGAAGGTTGCAAAACCTTCCTCCATATGGTATAGTGGATCCTCCACCGCCCACTTAAAGGCAGAGACTAGATACTAATGGTTCATTTGAACTGGTAGGAGTTAGCGAAGTTACAGGTGAACTGGAATGTAGGACTAATTAGGTAGATACAACTGCAGTAGAGATTGAATACTTGTAGGTTGATGAGTTTGCAAGGAACTTTAACGCACCTTTGACTGACTTAAGAGATCCTGTGATCGTCCAAGTTCTTCCTTTTGATTCACCTGTTATTGGTGTTCCTGTGAGCATAGTTATGGTTAGCTCTGGAGAAGATATTTCTACCCCCACTTCATTCATTTTTTCTGGATGAGTACCACCTCCCCTGGTTGGTACTCCAAGATCAAATGCACCTAATGCACCTTTGTCACCAAGTAGTCGAGTGGTCCAACCATCGACTCCCTCAAATGTAGTAGGTCCTTCTAGTGGGGTGGTCACTGGGATTCCCAGTGCACCTTTTGCTTCCCCCTCTTTCATGCATACTGCTCATAGTGGTCCTAGTGGATCCTCCTCATTTGTTCAAGGTTTCTCGTGGAATGGGGGCCACATTCCCCCATCCACTCCTTATGTAGCTCTTACACCTGCATATGTGGTGATGTAGTTTGGAAACACAAACTCTTTTTGTGAAGGTTTCTAGACACCGGTTTGGACCCCATTCACGAGCTCTCCCTTCTCGCTTTTTAGCAGAGGAATACTTGCTCCTATCTCTTAGGCTCCAGTTTCATCTGGAGAGGCTCAAACCACCTATACTTTGTTAGGATATTTAGACACTTAGGAGTTAGTTAAGATCAACTTGTGTAATATATTAGTTAGGTAAAAGTGTGTTTCTTTAGTATGCATTAGTATGCATTTGTAAATATTCTAATCCGACGGTCACTATATGTTCTAGAAAGAGAGCGATCCGACAGTTCAACCTCTCTTAGATCATACCTACCATTGATCCGTGGCTTAGCACCCGATTTGTCTATGATCTCTATTTAAAGAGTATAGAGGGTCCTTGGCTAGTTAATCGATTATGAGAAGCTCATATGTAACTTTCTTTCTTTTGCATAATAAATTGCTCCAAGTAGCTATTTGGCTGGGCCCGTGGACTGTTTCCCTCTCTAGGGTTTTAACCATGTGACAAACATCGGTGTGTTGATCTATGATCTATTTGTGTGAAACGGTTGCTGAAGGTGTTTAGTCTTTTGGGAGTACTCTGTGTACCTGAACATGGTATCAGAGCTTTTATGAAGAGCCGCTTTCGGTTTTGATCAAGATCTGGAACTGGTGTTGCTGAAAATTTGAAAGGGTTTCTGGTTATGGATTTCTTGTGCATTTGTGGTCTGTGGGAGCTGTTCCATTGCGTCTAGAGCACCATTTCCATTTGAAAACAGTCTTCATTTCACCGAAAACCATTTCCGTTTTCTCTAGAAACACCCATTTCGGCAAATCTGAAGGTATAATGTTACAGTGATGGATTTGTTTTTTTTTAAATCTCTCATATTTTATCAGTTTGTTATTAGATCTTTTCTGTTTTAGTCTCGGATTGTTGCCTTCCCTGAATACATATGCTCTTTGTCGTGCACCTTGCATGATCGCGGCGAATAAGAAACAGTAAGGGAAATTTTTTTTTTTGTCTTCTTGGTTATGTATGCTCTTTGCCGTGCACCTTGTGCAATCACGGAAAATCAGAAACAGCGAGAAAACTTGAAAACGTAGAATTTCTGGGTAAGCTAACCAAGATCTAACCCCATTGTGTGGAAAAAGTTTTTTTCGTTTTTTTTGTGATTTGCAGGAAAAGAAAGCAAGCACAGAGAACGAGAGAGAAGAGTAAAAAAAAAAAAATCCCCCTTCCTCTTTCTATTATTTTACGTACCTTTTAAACTTAGCGCACTTGGTCCAAAGTTGCTTTATTACTTAATAGGTCTTGAGTTCAAGTCTTATTAAGCTACTATTTAGTGAATGCAATTTCTATTTTCAAGTTATTTTATTGTAAAAGTGCATTTGACATAAATAAAATAAAATAAAAGTGAGTCATTTAAGTCTTTTTAATTTATTGCCGCACTATTTAAAAGTCACATTATTGTAAAAGTGAACATCACTTATTCTACAAAAGTGATTCACTTCAAAGCAACTTTATTGAAAAAGTGATTGTCAACGGTTGANTTTTTAGTTGGTCAAGTTAATATCTGCCATGTCACTATTGGGGACATCTTCAACATTTTCTTTGATCAAGCATAACTTCATCATCCAGAATCAGTTTTAAGTGTCATTTTTTTTAAAACCGCATATTTTTTCGAGATCTTTGCATCCAGATAGTTAGTTTCTATTTTTTCAGCCATTATTGTGTAGCATGGCCGCCCCTTGTGATATTATACTTACAAGTTCTAACTATTTCTCATGGAAATCTCATATGGAGGATGTTCTGCGAAGTAGGGGATTTTTCAGGATAACCTTAGGGAAAGAAATAAAACCCATTGATGATGATAAGAAAATTAAATGAGAAAATAGATGTGATGAAGCTCATGGATTGATTAGGATGTCAATCTCTACTGATTTGCGATTCCACATATCTGGAATTGATGAACCTAATCTCGCTTGGGAAACGTTGGAATCTGTGTTTGGTAAACTGTTGGGGTGCGCACCTTAACGGTCACTAATTTGGGTAACTCCGTGGTTTTTGTGGAAGCTCGTAAGCGGAGTTGTGACTCAAAATAGTCTTAGGGGTGTCGGGGTTGAGTCAAATCCCTCTTTTTTGTAATTTTTCATAAATTTCGGGTGTAAGCCCATGATTTTGTAATAGTGCACTTGTATAAATAGGCACTAATGTAAAGATGTCAAGATCATCTAATGAAATGAGGATCATATGATGCGAAGAAGTTAGATCTATTTTTGGGTTTTAAGGTCAAGTCCCAGCTGTGTGCGTGGACAACCTCTGCAACTGTGTGCACAGAGGGTTTTGTAAGAAGGGAACTGCAGCTGAGTGCGCAGTTAGAGATTGTAAGAAAGGAACTGCAGCTGAGTGCGCAGTTAGACTTGAAGGATGGATCTGCTGCTGAGTGCGTAGATTAGAACTGTTGTTTTGTAAGAAGTGGAATAAAAGTGCAGTTTTGTCGACGTAGCCCCTACACTGGGGGTGAACCATGTTATATCTTGTGTTGTGGTTATTTTGTGTGGTTTCTGTTATGCTTTGATGCTTTTGATAAGTAGGTGAATGCTAAAGTAAGATAACTGTTAAATATTAACTTCACTATAAATTCCCAGTTAAGGGTTAAGCAAGAAAAGTCTTTTATCTAACTACGAAGCTAATTAAGTGAATATCGAAGCTCTATTTGGTATAAATATTTGTAGTTAAGGCTAAAGGTATAGTAATATACCTCTTCTTCTTGCAGAAACTTGATTTTGCGGCACCCCATAGCTATTTCAGGTGAGACTGCAATCTGTTCGCAGGTTGTTTCTGAAAGGGCCAACACTGTGGGTCTTTTTGTTGGTGCAAAGTTAAAGTATAAGCCAATTGGTTCCGGGTCTTCCCCATAGCCCAACAAATTGGTTCCATTTCCGGTTGAACTCAGTATCTGCTCAAGAGGGATATACGTCGTACCTGAAAGGCTATGTTTTGGAGGCCCTCAGTAAAAGAAATCGGTGATTGGGTTGAAGCTACCTATCATAAATTTGCTGAACAAGAAAATAAGGATCGACGTCGTAGCTCAGATGAATTCTTGCAAAGGTACATTTTTTCATATATTTACGAAATTTTCTTTGGTAGTATCCACATAGAATTGCAACAGTGGTTATCCAGGTTTACAGAGAGAAGGACGAAATTCCAAGAAGATCAGTTTCTTGACTGGACCCTCGCAAGAATTAACATATTGAAAAGAGTGAATAACGCAATATCGCGAGCTGTTGATTTCTGGACAATGGAAACCCTTGAAGCATTTGTGACGGAGTTTGCCATCGATACAAGTACCTCTTTTAGTGAAGCTGAATGATATTTTTTCAAAGGACCAAGAGGTAAGTACTTAAATTCATTTAGTTTGCAAATTAAAATGCTCTTGGCTGAAAAAGGAATATTGCTTATAGAATCAGATTGCTAGAATTGTTGTTACTAACCTACGTTTGGAAGTGAAAGTAACTTCGACGCACAAAGTGGTTTGCTGCAAAGCGGTAAAAGATACAAGAGAACCCTAAAATCCTATACCCTAGGCCACCATACTGAGTATATGCCAGAAGACCTTGAATCTGAAGAAACCACTTTTGTTAGAAACCCTCCTATAAATCCGCAGTGAAGATCTGTTACCCCTGAGAACCCGTCGTAGTCTGGAAGTAACCCTAGCCCAAGTATTCCTGTCGTAGGTCATTCTACCCTAGTAAGTTCTCCCCCTCCTCAATCCACTATGGCCCATATGACTGATGATATCAAGCTCCCAGTCTTTAAAGGAACTAGATCAGAGGATCCAAAACAGTTTTGGTTTTTATGCGAAGCTGTGTGGACTGCTAAGAACATTATGGATCAAGATATAAGAAGAGCGCAGCTGGTTACTTCTTTTAGAGACCGAGCTTTGACTTGGTTTATGAATTTTTCCAGTACTCAGAACCATATCTTGGCTGATATTAAAGTAGCAATGATCAAAGAGTTGAAAAATCCTAAATCAGAATCACAATGTATAACTAAATTGAAAGAGATTCAGCAGATACGAGGTGAATCAGTTTGGGGCTTTGATCAGAGGTTCAAAGTTCTGCTAGATCAATTTATTTTGACTATTGGACTAGCGCAGCATAAAGAATGGTTCATTGCATCCTTATTACCTCATATCAGAATGCTGCTCATGCAACAGAAGGTTGCTGATCAGCAAGAGGCTTTGGAGATTGCCATGAAACTGGAGACAGCTCCTATCGAAGATAATTCTGGCATAGCCCAAATACAAGCGTAGTTAGCAGAAATGTCTTTGGAGCTACGCGACATGAAAAAAGGAAAATCTATGCACGAAGAGGTGTGGTGTACACAATGTAGGACAAAAGGTCATGACAAGGAACAATGTCCTGCGCTAAGAAATTACCTGAACACTGGTGCGCCGAACCCATTTAACCCTAATGTTCTATATTGTGAGATTTGTAGAACAACTGGCCAGCATCGACTTGAAGACTACTATATGCTACAAAGATATGTGCAAGCACCTAAGAATCCCTCTTGCAAGTTCTGTAAGTCAGTTGGACACAACAAAGAGGAATGTCGCATCTCTGACCTTATGAGATAGTGAACATATGATGCTTATAGGGTACAAAATGATGCACAAGGAAATGATGGATATGATTACCATGGTAGTACATCAGGTCGAGGTACTTTTGGAGGTCATGGTCGTGGTGGTATGCCTGGAAGAGGTCGAGGCCAGGTTGTGTGCTATAACTATAATAAGGCAGGACATCTAGCTAGAGACTGTCAGAACCCAACTACGACATGTCGATATTGCAGAGTAGTAGATCATGTCATTGAGCAATGCCCACAGCTGATAGCCAAGATATAAGAAAGAAATAGTGCTCCTCCTCAGAATATTCAGATGATTATTGTAGAACAAAGACCTGTCCCAGCCATTAACATTGTTACAAGGAGTGGAGCTACGACACAAGTACATAATAAGGAGAAATAGCTTGACAAGGCTTGGGTTCGTAAGACCCCAGAGAAAGTTCCAACCTTCGATGTGGGAAGAGAAAAAGAAACATTTATGGAAGCCAAAAAACACTTTGTTGATCCGAGCACAACAACAACACCTGCGCAGCAGCATCAACAACAGTCACAATCTCAAGAAGCTTCGACAGATAAAGTAAGTACAATGTCGACATTTTTACAGAGTTGTATGAAGCTCTTACGAAATCAGAATGATTTAAATGAGTTAAAGAAAGTTGTTGCTTCTTGCGAACCTCAGCGAAGCTCTGGTAAAGAAAAAATTGTCAACAGAGTTAGAAGAACTGAAAGAGAAATGAGATTGCATGCTCAGATAGGAGAGTATGACATGACTGATATCATTTTATACTTGGGATCAGAAGTCAATGTCTTAACTAAGCAGACATGGGAACAAATGGGAAAACCTACCCTTGAGTGGTCCCCTATTGTTATAGCGGATATCACCACTCTAGGTGAATCACACTTTATATGGCCTTCCCCTATCCCGCTGCAGACTCTTTAGACCCCATGGACCATATTTTATCCTTTGATGTTTCCTTGATCATCCCTAAAACTATATAAAAAATGACATACGTGGACTTTTACCCGATAACCACGTACATACGTGGGTTTGACCCCTATAACCGTCTACATCGGGATGTGTGCATAGTCCAAATCCTTTTGGAGTTTTCCTTGACATGGATCCGACTCATTCAACTCCTGGCCTTCCATATGCCTTGAGATCGCTCGGATTCGACCCTTCATTATCCCTTGTGAAGATATATAAGGAACCCCTTGGTACATTGAAGGCATATAGAGAGATTGAAAGCAACGAAACTATAGTCCATTGTTGCCAAAATTTATGCTTGAGTCTGCATCCCTTTGTCCCTTTGGAGCACTTTTGTGTTCTTCCCAAGCTTGCCTTTTGCTAGTGAGCTTGCTATCGTGAGATGGAGGATTGAGTTGGTGGAGGCCCAAGTGGGGGATTCAGTTTCTCTGGTTCACAGACGTGCCGTCAAAGGTTGTATCTATCTTGTAATCTCTGATTTATATTAATAAGAACTATCTTTTCCTGTCCAATGATGTGTATTTAATTGAATATTGTATCCATTGGAATATATAAAATGCTTTTACATTATTGATTATATATGCTAGAATAGATCTAGCACCATGATATATAGTATTCTTGTATTGTTTAATTGTTGTTGAGGAAGTATTATATCAATTCAAGCTGAAGATTGGAAAGCTCAATGGGTATCTACTTCAACCGCCTGGAATAAGGTATGAGGTCTGATCCTTTAGTGTTAGACATTTTATTTCTATTGCATATTGGGAAAGATTGATTTCTAGAGTCAAAGCTGTCTGTTGTGGTACCCTAAGCCATAGGAATTTCTCTCCATAACAGAATTGGCGACTCCGCTGGGGATGTTCCTTGTTTTTATTTGGGGGTTTGCGGGAACAATGGGCTTGAGATTATTGACTTGCTCTTGATTTCTCCCTGTTTCTGTGTCGCATTTTATAGTATGTTTTCCCATTGACACTCCCCTTTATTGGTTTGGCCTTGGCCTAATTTTTACCACTGCCTTCTCTTTATACGCGGGTTTTTGACCAAAAGTTACATACATACGCAGATTTTTGCCCAAAAGTCACGTACATACGCAGCTGTTCTTTATACAGTCGCGTACATCCTCCCTTTTGGTGAGTTTGATGTCGTGGGAAGTTGCTGGGTGGGTTGTGAGTGTGGTTGGGTATTCCTTGGGTTTGATGTTGTCTGTTAGATGCTTCTTTTGTGACCAGAGACCGCTCTTTCATTGATTTTTCTTTGAAAGTAGTTTTAGTCATTTATCCTTTTTGTTTTTCCATTAGTGCATTACTCTTTTTGTCTTGGTGTCTTGTTGGGATTGTATTTTATACTTGCTGTAGAGACTGAGAGTTTTAGATGACTTTTATTGCATTTTGCATTCTTTTATATTGAAAAATACAAAGTAGTTGCACTCTTAGTTTCATCTTAGATATGGATTTGAGGAGGTACTTGCATTGGATTGCTTGGATGAGAGTCGTGTTTAGGCTTTCATATAGGAAGGATTGCATTGGAATTCAGAAAAGAATATACATTTATGCATCTCATGTAGTGGCATACCCTATTTTTCATTTGACAAAGATTGCACTTAGCATTGTTTGTTATGGTGTGCATATTTACTTCACTGCTGAGTCATAACTTCACTAGTTGCACGACCATTTCCCTTTGAGTAATTATAGCCAATTAAAATCAACGCTAAAATAAAATGAATTACACTCTTTTCTTTTCTAGGGTGCACCAACAAGCTTAGGCTTTAGGATCTTGGAATAGTTCATTGTAAGTCAATTCTCCAAGATCACTAAACAACAACATCTAGGTGTCTGTCCAGGGAGTGTGTGAAATCCTTGGTATAACCATCGTTCTCAAGATCCTCCTCTCAAACAGGAGTTAAGAACGAGGCAATGTGAACAATTATTGATTGGGATGACCCCTAGTCATAATTGATTAGCACCGGAGATATTTCCAGGATTGTATTCGTATCTGGGGGCTCTTTCAAGAGTTTCAGGCTTTTCTACCTTGCCCATACAGTCAATCCCACCTGCGACTATCCACCTGAGCTTTTATTATATTGAGGTGACCTTAGTGACCTTACCTAGGATATCGAGGGGGTACTTGTAGAGGTTATTCTGCAGGGGTCCTGGCCAGGTTGGGGTCGGACAACACAGTCACTTTACGTGATGAAGCTGAGGGCCACAATAATTGGTTACATACCTCCGCTTGTAGTGTATGGGAGTTTCGGGCCTCTCCTAGGCGAGACATACCTGCTGCATTCAGGAGCTCACATATTCCCCCCTTTGTTTGCTTGTATTTTGGCTGTAGATTTTCTTAAGAGTGTGCTCTTTGTGTGATAGTTGGCCTTTGGGATCGTGATGACTTGAGTATATTTATGCTCTCTTGAGTTTGGGTCCTTTTATTTTCAGCATGCCTAGTATCTTATCACCCGTCCTTGGTCCTAGTACGAACTCTGGTGTCAAACTTGGGGGCATCACAGCCCCTTGCCGTGCTCATAGATTTGGGAATAGTCATATTCCATCCTCTACTCCATTTGTGGAGGATTTTTATTTATTTTTCACTCGGTCTTTACACCAGTGGTCACCCTCATGGGGGTGGTAGTGGATGTGTGAACGTTGGGTCTACACCTTACGTTTCTTTTTATGTCCTATCGCTCACCATATCATTTTTTTTGGGTGCGGTTTTCATGATCATTCCTCCCTATATCCTATAGTGTGGATTCTTTATTGACTATTTTGAGTTGTTTTGGTCTAATATGGTTGTCATGTAGGATCCAGTTTTTGTACACTCTCTCTGAGGTTTCGACCCGTTCGTGCCTATCACAGGTATTATGTCTGAACTGGCATATAGGTTAGGATATCACATCTGCTTGCACTTATGCATTGCCTTATGACCGTTCCATCTTAACCATAGGTACGAACCCATTCCATGGTATCACGGAACCTTCATGCTGCTGTTAGAAGTGGTACTACGTGAATGGTAGAGCTTTCCTATACATGGGTGTCCTAGTTAGCTGCCCTTCGCATTTGGTGCCCATGCCGTGAGTCCTCTCTTAGGTCCAGGAGTCCGTTGTATAGTACTTCCATGACATTTTGCAAGAGCCTCATACTCCTCTTGATCTTATGCTGGCCTGTTTCCCTCCGGACTCCCCTTATGTCAAGTTGTGAATGCATTATCATGAGCTTTGCCTGCCCTATTGAGATTTATTCCGGCTCCGCTGACATTGTGTTTCAGCCATATAGCCCAAGATTGTCTCATGTCTAGCCATGCAGAGCCATTTTTTATATCCTTCACAGCTTGATTTCCCTTTTTACCGGGAGAGGATTTTCCCCCGAGTGTCGATATCCTACACATGTATCCTTGCATTGAGCATAGGTATGTTCCACTGCTTGGAACTAGTTTGTTTTCCCTTATGACACTCGTCTTTTCCTAGTTTGTAACTATAAATCTAGTTTATTCTTTTTTCAAGCTTTTCAAATAACTGAAAAAGTCCAAAAAAATAAAAAAAATCAAAAATTCGGACAAAGAAAGACGTTATCTTTGGCAGCTGTCGAGTAGTGTCACCTTCGAATAGAGCACTGTATATCACATCCATTGGTTGGGTTATAGTTTGACTTAGGATCTGTACTCATTTATCTAAGTTTATCTCCACCGACGGGTTAAGCTTCCAGTCCCTATGGAGCCTCTGTTGATGCCTCCTGTGTCACAGAGATGTCCCAGTTTGTATATCGAGTCTATGTTGCCTTCATTCAATCACCATACACCATTATGCTCTTGTTCGAAGGAAGTTGAAACCTGTGTCGGCCATTCCTCAGTTATCTTGACTTTGCATGTCGGCCATTCCTGGTACAGTTACTGGTTCGTGCACTTTATGATCGAGTCCTTCCACATTAGACTGTAGAAATTTAAGCCTGCAGTAGATTAATTTCACTCACAGCAATTAACAATTGATCATGGAAATTATCAACAATGGAGACTGAATATGGAACC
>LPNX010720119.1:0-53393 GCA_001517045.1 Pseudotsuga menziesii | reverse complement strand
TTAGTGTTAGACATTTTATTTCTATTTCATATTGGGAAAGATTGATTTCTGGAGTCAAAGTTGTCTGTTGTGGTACCCCAAGCCATAGGAATTTCTCTCCGTAACACCTATAAAGTTGAGATTAGCCAATCAGCAGAAGATTGTGCCCCTAGGAAGATTCTCTAGCATCCCAGTCGACATTGATGAAGTCAGTACCTTATCAGATTTTGAAGTCATTAAGATAATTGATGATAGCAACCCCTATCCAGCCATGCTAGGAATTGAATGGGCAATAGAGAATTCTGCAGTAATCAATCTTAAGAACAGACAGATGACTTTTGAAGGAAAAGGCTTGAGAGTCATAGTACCCTTGGACCCTTTTCAAGGAGAAAGGTACATAGAGCCAGTCAGAGATGAGGATCAGGATATTCTGGATCATATCTACAACATCACAGCTAAGGAAGAAGACTATGTTAACCCTACTCCTGAAGGTATAATGGACTGGAAGTGTGATAGTTCTTGCATGACTGATTCAGATGAAGGCTTAGAGAATTGGCAGAATAGACTTTATGAACTACATGGACATTGATGTGCAAGAATTACCAAGTATCTTAGATGGCTTGGCTCATAGATAAGAGTCTTACCTATTTTTGATGGCTTGACAGACCCAACAGATTTTATTGTGCAATTTTCAGAGCAGGTACCAGATTCACAGAAAATGGAGACTCTAGATTCAGTATTTAGAGCCACAACTGCTAGATGGTGGAATGGTCATAAGAAGTATATTCAGAGTTGGGAAGCTTGTCAAAATATTCTTCACCTCAGATTCGTGGATCAACCTTAGGAGGTGCAAAGCAATTTTAATGGTCAAAATAGCCCTCAAGAACATTTGGAGCAGTGTTATGAAGCATGGAAGCATGTCGCTCGTGAAGAATGGGTACATCGGTTTGTGCACACCCTGGAACCTATCACGAAGAATTGGTATGCAGAGGTTGAGCTTCGCCATGGTACTGTAAGTTGGGATAGTCTTGTTGATATTTTTGTGCTTACATTTTCTATTAATGAGGTTTGTCCTGCTTTAGACATAGCTATTAGGTTGATCCATACTAAGGTGTTTGATGATAAAGAAATACATGAGTACCAACCTGATTGGAAGGAACAAGAAGCTAATGTAGTAGAATTCTATAACCTCGCAATTGACGAGGATGATGACCCGCGCAACATAAACATTCCTGAGTCAGAAGGACACTGTGAAGTACATGGACCAGTAGTTGAAGCACCAGAAGTGACTCATCCCTTAGAGACAAGGCAAGTAAAGATTGGGTCAGAAGAAATGCCTAAGTATGCTACTATTGGAGATTATTGGGATGAAGAAACGGTAAGCAAAGTAACCCAACTTCTCCATGAGTATCAGGACCTATTTCCGATGAAGTTCTCAGAAATGAAAGGTATCCTTGGTGATATAGGAGTGATAAAAATCCCTTTGAAACCTGATGCGAAGCCTGTGAAGCAGTGCCCTTATAGGATGAACCCTAAGTATAAAGAAAAAATTAGGGTGGAGCTAGATAAGATGCTCGCAGTAGGAATCATTGAGCCTGTCGAAGAGTTAGAAAGGGTCAACCCCATGGTGGTACAAGAAAAGAAGACCAAGGGAGAAATCAAAATCTATGTTGATCTCAAGAAGTTGAATGATGCCTGTTTACATGATTTGTTTCCTACTCCCTTTACAGATGAAGTTTTAGACAATGTTGGAGGTCAAGAAGTGTATTCTTTCACTCACGGATTTTTAGGTTACCATCAGATCAGAATTTCTCCAGAGGATCGACATAAAAAAACCTTCGCTACAGAAATGGGATCTTTTCAGTATACAGTTATGCCTTTTGGATTGAAGAATGCACCTGCTATGTTTTCCAGAATAGTCATATCTGCATTTAAGGAATTCATTGATAAGTTCTTGGAAGTTTACTTTGATGATTGGACTATCTTTGGCTTATTGAAAGATCACATAGCTAGCTTAAGGCTTATGCTGGATAAGTGTAGACAACATCAGATTTCATTGAACCTGAAGAAGCGTATCTTTTGTGCACCTTTTGGAATTATGCTAAGTACATTGTGTGCAAGCAAGGATTGATGGTGGATCCTGCAAAGATAGCCATCATTGTGAACTTGCCACCTCCGAAGTCTGTTAAGCAACTTCACAATACACTTGGTCATACTGGATATTATAGGAAATTCATCAAAGGATATGCTCAGATTACAACCCCTATGGAAAAGCAATTGAAGAAATCTATTAAGTTTGAATGGACACCTGGGTGTCAGGAAAGCTTGGATATTTTGAAAGAAAAGATGGTAGCTACCCCTATCCTAGTATTCCATGACTGGAATAAGGAGTTTCATGTTCATGTCGATGCATCTTGCACTGCTTTAGGTGTAGTATTGGCTCAGTTAGGTGAAGATAATATTGATCACCCTATTGCTTTTACAAGTAGAAAATTGTCCATAGCAGAAAAGAATTATACTACGACAGAACGAGAAGGTCTAGATATGGTTTATACCTTGCAAAAGTTTCAACACTATCTGTTAGGATCGCATTTTAAGATGTTCAATGACCACTATGCTTTGAAGTATTTGGTTAATAATCCTATGTTAAGTGGAAGGATATGTATATGGCTGATTCTGTTTCAGGAGTATGACTTTGAGATCATAGTTAAACCAAGGAGACTTAACCTGAGGCCTGACCACTTGTCGAGGCTTGAGTCAGGAGAAGAGCCCACTAGTTTGGATGAAGGTCTTCTGGATGCCCAGTTGTTTTCCATCCAGATGGTTGATAACAATTTTCAGGATATTGTTCAGTACTTTTCTACAGGTTTTCCACCCTCTAAGATGACGACGCAGCAGAAGAAGCAGCTGGTGGTCAGAGCAGCTGACTTTACCTTGATAGCAGGGCAACTATATAAGATGGGACCAGATGAAATATTGCGCAGATGTGTCCTAGAGCATGAAAAGCCATTGATCTTGGCTGAAGGACATTCGGGAGCAGCAGGAGGTCATTATGTAGGAAAAGCTATAGCTCAGAAGATTCTGACAGTTGGATTGTGGTGGCCTATGATTCATAAGGATGCAAGAGAGTATTTCCATAGTTGCGATATCTATCAGAGGATAGGAAAACCATCCAGAAGGGATGAGATGCCTTTGGTTCCGCAGGTAAATTTACAAGCATTTGACAAATGGGCATTGATTTTTTTGGACCAATCAATCCCCCTACAAAGAAATATGGAGCAAGATAAATTATTACAGCGACTGATTACCTTACTCGTTGGGATGAAACTCAACCAGTTAAGAATTGTAGCACTGCTACAGCTGCGAAGTTCATCTTCGATAATATCTTGTCAATATTTGGGTGTCCTAGAATTCTTATGAGTGATCAAGGATCACATTTCCTAAATAAGACTATTGAAGCATTAACCAAAGAATTTCAAGTATATCATAAGAAGAGTAATGCCTACCATCCTCAAGAAAATGGAACTGTTGAAGCCTTTAACAAGATCCTTGAGCATGCTCTGACGAAGGTTTGCAATGTTAACATAAATGATTGGGATCTTAGAATTCCAGCAGTACTATGGGCTTATAGAACCACTTGCAAGAAGTTGACAGGCCATACACCTTTTAGGCTGGTCTATGGACAAGAAGCAATTATGCCCATGGAGTACATTGTTCCTAGCCTCAGAAGATCTGCCTTCACAGAGATGGATGACCCAGCTATGTTGAAAGAAAGGATGGCAAAAATGCTAGAACTAGAGGAAGACAGATTCATTACAGGTTTCTAGCAGCAAGTACAGAAAGCCAGAGAAAAAGCATGGCATGATAGACACATTAAGAAGAAGCAATTCTAGATTGGTGATCTTGTGCTCTTGTACGACAGGAAATTCATGAAGTTCCTAGGTAAATTCAGAACACATTGGAAAGGACCATGGGTAGTTCAAGAAGTCACCGACGGTGGTGCAGTCCAGTTATCTAAATTGAATGGAGAAATTTTACCTTCCATGGTGAATGGAAGTAGATTAAAGAAGTACAGGGACAAGCCTGGACCCCCTAATCAGAAGTAACAGCAAGAAGGAGAGTCTAAGTACCAAGAATAGTTGAAATTGGGTACTACACTATAATGAAGTTGTTCTCAAAGCTACGAAGTATTGAATGCTGTCAAAGTTCGAAGGCCAAAGTTTGGTTGGCGCTTGGGTCAGGATAGGTCGAAAGTCAACATTATGATGAAGCTGAAGTTAGTGGTTGTGTCGAATAAGAAAGGTCTATCACAGCCTAAAATGTGACTGATGGGACAAACTAGATTTGGCTGCGCCGGCAC
This sequence comes from Pseudotsuga menziesii, assembly GCA_001517045.1. Lineage (NCBI taxonomy): Eukaryota > Viridiplantae > Streptophyta > Pinopsida > Pinales > Pinaceae > Pseudotsuga > Pseudotsuga menziesii. The sequence continues at coordinate 49,054 of LPNX010720119.1, read as the reverse complement.
ATGAGCTACTTTAACTGCTTGTAATGATGAGATTTTGGGAAAATCTAGCACCGTGTGAATAGGATTTACCACCGCTCCATCATATTTGGTGTCCTTAATGCACCATGATGGCATATTTTGTCATGGGATTCTATAAGAAGCCACATAGGCCTGCGACTCCTACATCACGCATTTTCTTGAGTTTACAGTTAAGACCATGTCGAATGATCGCGAAGTCCAGGAATTGTTATGAGAGTTCAGGGAGAGAGGTCTGCAGAACCTTATCAGCAATCCACCTGCATCTAAACTTCCCCAATCCTGCATCCACCTATGCATATATGTTCAACCAGGAAGAAATTTAAGGCAGAAGTTCGCTCTATATGGAACGAAGAAAGGAACAAAACCTCAGGAAAAACCCCGGAGGATCCTGAGATGTATCCTCCTGGATCAGCAGAATGGAGGCATGATGTTTGTCTTATACAAAATTACATTGGCATGCTATCACAGGGGTACCGTCTGTTAAGTACTCAAAGTTATGGATGGTCAAATGTTCGATAGGACATGAACAGGAGGCAGTTCAAGGGATGGAGTCACTGGTAGATTTAGAAGGCCCAATGATTCCCATTACCATCATAAATATTTTGAAGGGAGACAGCAGCATAAGGAACATAGGTAGTCTGCTAAGGATGAAAGGACGAAGGATCAAGAAAGCTGCGGCCATGGTAGAAGTAGTAGAAGGGATGACGATGATGACAGGAATATAAGGGAGCAGGAAGGTAGGAAAATTAAAGATGATGGTTACAAAGATGCAGGCGGATATAGAACTCGATAGAGTGCAAAAGCAGCTAGTAGAGAAGAAGTAAGCAGCCGACAGCAGTTTACTATCTTCGCCAACAAGATTCTCCCACCAGACAAGCAGCAGAGTGTCCTGGGATGAGACACTGGTGAGTCTTAGGGGCCTGTTGGGGCATGTGCCTTAATGGTCACTAATTTTGGTAACTCCGTGGTTTTTGTGGAATATTGTAAGCGAAGTTGCAACTCAAAATAGTCTTAGGGGTGTCAGGGTTGAGTCAAAGCCCTATTTTTTGTAATTGTCCATAAATTTCGGGTGTAAGCCCATGATTTTGTAATAGTGCACTTGTATAAATAGGAACTCATGTGAATATGTCAAGATCATATAATGAAATGAGGATCATATGATGCAAAGAAGTTAGATCTATTTTTAGGTTTTAAGGTCAAGTCCCAGCTGTGTGCATGGACGACCTCTGCAGCTGTGTGCGTAGAGGGTTTTGTAAGAAGGGAACTGCAGCTAAGTGTGCAGTTAGATATTGTAAGAAAGGAACTACAGCTGAGTGCATAGTTAGACTTAAAGGACAGATCTGCTACTAAGTGCGTAGATCAGAACTGTTGTTTTGTAAGAAGTGGAATAAAAGCGCAGTTTTGTGGACATAGCCCCTACACTGGGGGTGAACCACATTATATCTTGTGTTGTGGTTCTTTTGTGTGGTTTTTTTTATGTTTTGATTCTTTTGATAAGTAGGTGAATGCTAAAGTAAGATAACTGTTAAATATTAACTTCGCTGTGAATTCCCAGTTAAGGATTAAGCAAGAAAAGTCTTTTATCTAACTATGAAGCTAATTAGGTGAATATCGAAGCTCTATTTGTTATAAATATTTGTTGTTAAGGATAAAGGTACAGTAATATCCCTCTTCTGCTTACAGAAACCTAATTCTGCGGCACCCCATAGCTGTTTCGGGTGAGGCTGCAACCTGGTCGCAGGTTGTTGCCAAAAGGGCCAACAATGTGGGTCTTTTTGTTGGTGCAAAGTTAAAGTATAAACCTCGGGTCTGCCCCATAGGCCAACATAAACATAATGAAATTCGGGGTCATCAACTTGAGAATGAGTTTCCTTCCTTGAATCCAAATGATTTTCATGCATTCAAGACTATTTATCTAAGTATAAAAATCTTAGACTCTTATGTGCAGAATGCAAGATTAAGAAAGAAGACAAACAATGTATTTAGCATATTCTTTCCAAATTTGGACTTGCATATTCTATTTTTGTATCTACATTCTACTCCATAAAAGAATCCTTGACTGCAGCTAACTATCAAGAGCCTAGTCTTGAATCTTTTTGTGATTCCTTAATTAGAGAGCAAGATAAGCTCATTCATCTAAGAATAATTAACAATGCAGATACATCTGGGAAAGCCATATTGTCCCAATAGAAAGAAAATTCCAAGCCTCCCAAGAAATAGAATTTTCACAATAATAAGCCAAACAACAAGGGTTCCAAACCCTCTTAGTCAGCTCCTTCTTTAAAAAATGACAAAGGATCCAAGCAAAAAGGAAAGAAGACTAAGCATCATTGCAATTTTTGTGGGAAAGATAATCATGATGAATCTAAGTGTTTCAAGAAGATGGCAGCCTTGGAAGCAACAATGAAGAAGCACCACATCAACATAGATTCATCTTCAGAATCTAACTCTCATGGACATGCAATTTGTGCTTCTGGTTACTATTACATTGCATCCTCTTCTTCTACTTCAAATGAATGGCTCATTAATTATGGAGCATCTTATCATATGGTTAAGGATCAAGCCATATTTTCTTCTATGCATGAATGTAACACCAAACACATATTTCTAGGTGATTATAGATCTCTAAGTGTTGTAGGATCTAGAACAGTTCCAGTAGAAAATGGTCATTTCAGTCATGTAATATGTGTTCCAAAAATTTCCTGCAATTTGTTATCTATCTATCAAATTACTCATTCAGGTGAAGGTAAAACTTTGACGTTTACACCTCACCAAGTTGTAATCAAGGATTTTAAAAATCCTCAAAATGTCCTTGCTACTGGAACTGTGGATGATATTACCAGGTTGTACAAATTTAACAACTTTGGGTCATCACCTTTTCCTTCAGTTTTTGTTGCACATAGTGATAACTTGAGCAAACTTTGGCATGAGTGATTTGGTCACTTGAATTATCGCTCATTGCAACAAATATGTAAATACACTATGGTGACTGGTCTTTCGATGGTATCTTGCAAGGATGGTGTTTGTTCCGGTTGTGTATTCGAAAGACATCATCGAGACAATTTTGACAAACATGCCTCTTGGCACACCTCGGTTCCTTTGGAGCTTGTGCATAGTGACTTGTGTGGTCCTCTTCAATCTGCATCATTTTCTGGTTTCAAATATTTCTTAAATTTCATCGATGACTACTCTAGACACACTTGGGTTTACTTCCTAAAACTTAAGAGCGAAGTATTTAACATGTTCTTGGCCTACAAGGCCCTTGTTGAAAAACAATCTGGTCATCAAATTATTAAGTTAAGATTTGAAAATGAAGGAGAATATGTTAACAACAAGTTCACTACTTTATGCACTGAACAAGGAATCCAACAACAACACACTGTTCCATATACACCACAACAAAATGGTGTAGCTGAACGGAAGAACCGCACTTTAAAAGAAATGGCTAATTGTATGATCCAATATAAGGGACTAAGTCTTCAATATTGGGATGAGGCCATAAATTGTGCAAATTACATAGTTAATCACACACCCACTAAAGTTTTACAAGGTATAACACTGGAAGAAGCGTGGAGTAAAATTAAACCAGATGCAAATCACTTTCATGTGTTTGGTTGTGAAGCAAGGGCTCACATTCCGGATGAAAAATGGAAAGCATTGCAGCCTAAAAGTGAAAAGTGCATATTTGTTTGATATTCAGAAGATGTAAAAGGTTATAGACTTCTTCATCCCCATTCACATGATATAATCATTAAAAGAGATGTTAAATTTGATGAAAATCTCTTGGCCTATGAGCCTAACTTGGCAGGTGTGCCATCTTTGGCCTACGAGCCTGATTCGGCAATTGTGCCTTCTTCTTCTTCTTCCAACTTCCTTGACAGGTTTCCAACTCTAGTTTCTGATGATGACAGTGAGGATGAAAATCCACCTCCACCAACTCATGTTCGTCCAATTGCACCACCACCAATGCCTCCTTGATTGGTCCGTTCAACATGTGAAGCAGCTGCTGATCTTGCCAGTGATCCTAGAGATCAACATCAAACACGTTCTCAGTTTCAGCGAGCCTCTTCCCTTTTGGCTCAATTTTCTGAGAATCATGATCCAGAAACTTTTGCAGAAGCTTCAGGAAATCCAGATTGGGATGCAGCTATGGATTAAGAATATTGTTCCTTAATGGCGAATGATACTTGGGATCTTGTTCCTCTTCCAAAAGGAAGAAAACTTGTCAGATGTAAATGGGTCTACAAAACTAAGTATGCATCAGATGGAAGTGTTGAAAGACTTAAGGAAAGGTCAATTGCCAAAGGTTTTTCCCAAGTTGAAGGTATTGACTACAATGAAACATTTTCCCCTGTAGCAAAAATGAACTCCATCCACCTTATTCTTTCCCTTGTAGCCTTACATAACTGGGAAGCCCATCAAATGGATGTCAATTCTACCTTCTTACATAGTGATTTACATGAGGAAATTTACATGGAACAACCTCCTGGATATGTTCAAAATAACTCTAACCTTGTTTGTCTCCTTAAGAAATCCTTATATGGCCTTAAGCAAGCTCCTAGATCTTGGTATGCCAAAATGGATAGCTTTCTCCTTAACACTGGTTTTTTTAGATGCCATTCTGACCCCAATGTCTATACCAAGAAAGTAGGAAACCATCTTATCATACTTGTTCTTTATGTTGATGATCTTATCCTTACTAGTAGTGACCCTAAACTTATAACCCATGTGAAATGCAATCTTACACAAAATTTTGAAATGTCAGACTTAGGAAATTTGCATTATCTTCTTGGTATCCAAGTCTTGCAAACCAAAGAAGGAATCTTTCTTTCCTAGTCTAAGTATGCTTGTGACCTTCTTCGTCGCTTCCACATGGAAGATTGTAAACCAACTCCTTCTTCCTTCCAGTCTGGAGTCAAAATTTCTACCACTTGTACTTCCCCTGAAGTAGATGCCACCTTGTATCATCAGCTTGTTGGTAGTCTTTTATACTTAAATCAATCCCATCCTAACCTTTCCTTTTCCATTGGTCGTGTTTCCCGTTATATGTAAACTCCTCATGAAAGTCACTGGAAAGCAGCAAAAAGAATACTTAGATATATTTGAGGTACAATTCAGTTTGGGATTCATTATAGTATAGGGGGGAAACCTTTGTTGGTTGGTTTCATTGATTTAGATTGGGTCGACAATCTTGATGATCGAAAGTATACTACAGGTTATGTTTTTAGTCTAGGATCTAGACCTATCACTTGGGCTTGTAAGAAACAACAAGATCTTGATCTTTCTTCAGCAGAAGCAAAATATCGAGATGCAGTTAATGCCAGTAGGGAAGATTTATGGCTTTGATAGATCCTTTCAGAGTTTGGATTCGAGCAGCAGCAGCCTACTCCACTTTGGTGCGATAATCAAAGTGCCATCAAGCTTGCCAAAGATCTAGTTCTACATCAGCGCAACAAACACATTGAGCTACACATGCACTTCATTAGAAATCTTGTTCATGATCATGTTATTGAAGTGCTCTATTTCCCTAGATGATCAAGTTGCAAACATATTCACCAAGTCTCTTACAGAAGGGAAGTTTTCTAAACTTTGGTCTATGTTAGGATTTCAAGAATGTGTCCTTAAGGGGGGATAGGCTCTAATGCCTCCTTCCTTCTCCTAATTGTGTCACTTTTGTAAATCCTTCAATCCTATCCCAAGTTGTTCTTGAGGGGGGATGTTAGGATATTTAGACACTTAGGAGTTAGTTAAGATCATCTTGTGTAATATATCCGTTAGGTAAAAGTGTGTTTCTTTAGTATGCATAGTATGCATTTGTAAATATTCTAATCCGACGGTCACGATATGTTCTAGACATAGAGTGATCCGACGGTTCAACTTCTCTTAGATCATACCTACCATTGATCCATGGCTTAACACCCGATTGGTCTATGATCTCTATTTAAAGAGCATAGAGGGTCCTTGGCTAGTTGATCGATTATGAGAATCTCATATGTAACTTTCTTTCTTTTGCATAATAAATTGCTCCAAGTATCTATTTGGCTAGGGCCATGGACTGTTTCTCTCTTGAGGGTTTTAACCATGTGACAAATATTGGTGTGTTGATTTGTGAACTATTTGTGTGAAGCAGTTGCTAAAGGTGTTCAGTCTTTTGGGAGTACCCTGTGTACCCGAACATACTTCATCGCACATAAATAATCCACGCACTTACGGGTGGAATCTGTTTCAAACTAGTCCAACTAATTCACAACCAGTGGCTGGGGGAAATCCCACCTTTACATTTGGGAACCAGGGGGAAGGTCTTTCTACATCCCAGACTCATGCTTTTCTAGCTCCAATTATGCCTAAAATTCCTTTCCAGGCAACGTTTTGGTTGCCATACTTGTTTAAGTTGATGAATCACCCAGTGAGGCATAGTGCCACATTACTGCCTGTTCCTAGCAAGTTACCCTTGGACATTCCCAATTTTAAGGGCAAAGATTGTGAAGACCCAGGTGCCCATATCACCAATTTCCACTTGTGGTGCTCTTCAAACTCACTGAATTATGACACCATTCATTTGAGTCTTTTCCAAAGAAGCTTGACTAGTGTTGCAAAAAAATGGTATATTGAACTGCCCTCTGCTGCATTCGACAGTTTTTTGGACTTAGCGAATGTGTTTCTTAATCACTTCCAGCTTCCTGGGGGCACTGCTAATGCTCCCCCTAACTAGAATTATATGAATATGGTATGATCTAGCCTTATTCTAGACGAGAAATAAAAACTATGAGACAGAGGCTCCTGAGAGGGGTAAGGCTGTTGGTGAAACCTCTAACCCTATCATGACCGAGAAACATGTTGATCCAATGCCTAGAATATCGAAAGGTATATTTAAAAAGGAATTTCACAATGCAAATTCTAGGGTTACTTCTATATACTATGTGGTGGAAAATTTGTCCCAACCTCCTTCTGCAATGTCTGCATTGGAAGTGCTATAGAGGTTTCCTGCTCATCGGGATGCCATTTTAGCAGCTTTAGGTAGTATGGATTCCTCGAGCCTGTTAGCGAAGTTCAATTTGTTATATATTAATATTTTCCTACTATATCATGTGATTTTGTCAGTAGATGTCATTCATGGAAGAAAAAGCATTGGACATACAGTTGTTGATGAAGGTGCTTCCACATGTGTTATGTCTCTTTCTTGCTGGAAGGCTTTAGGTTCCCCGAAGCTAGTTCCGCCAAATACCTTACTTACTACTTTCGAAGGGAGGTATTTATGCCCACATGGTATCCTACCAGATTTTGAGATTAAGCTGGCAGGGAAAGTAGTGTCTGTTGAAGTTGAGGTGATTGATGCTCATTTGGACTATAACTTTCTTTTAGGGTGAAGCTGGACTTACGCCAAGTGTGCAGTTTCCTTGGTTGTTCTTCAAGTGGTGGTTTTTCCACATGAGGGGAAGTTGGTTATTGTTGACCAACTCAAATTCACTCAGAAAGGCTATTTGGAAATGAATGAGTCCACAGTACATTTGGTTGATTAGGTTAAACTGACTAAAGAGATCTTGGGGGCTAGAGTGTATTCATCATTAATGGGAACATTTGATATCCCAACCCCAATAAATTATCTACGTTCTATGAGTGTAGGGAAGTCTATCGGAATATTTTTTGATAGAACTGATCCTTGGGTCCTTCCTTCCCATTACAAACCTCAGATGCCCTTATCTGTAGTGGAAGTGTCTTATCAAGCTATTTTAGACACCATTGTTGATTCTATCGTGACTCCTTCTACAGTCTTAGAGGAGTGAGAAGAAGCTTACCTGCATGCCTGGGAAGAGAACTCTTTATATTCATATGACTACTTAGACATGGTTTTCTCATCGAATGAATCCATGAGTGGGAGAGATAACATTTGCGAAGATATTCACCATAGGTCCTACTTTCTTCCAGAGCTAAGTAGAATTGAAAACCAAAAGTTCCATGTGAGGCTGTTTTGATGCCTAGAAATTCCCAGGTAACAACAGTTAGGGATTCTCCCTAGTAAATGTTCCCAACTATCCCGTTACTGTTTGGTATGGGGAATCCATCCGGTTTACGGTCCGACTACCATAGGTCAAGTAACAAAATAAAGGTTTTACCGGTTATGGCCCGGTCCATCGTGTGTATTTTTTAGTTTTTTATGTTTAAGTATGATGTGCAAGTGCCTATCTAAGAATGCATATTGATAGAGAATACGAGGAGCGATTACAATGTGACGCACAGGTTCTTACCTCTCATCTTAACTCACTCGCATCTAAATCAAAGACAACAAGAAACTAAAACTAACTATCTAACCTATCCCTAGGGAGCACGATTATCATTTATCAATGAGTAATGTATTTCTGCACATGCATTAAGAAAAATCATAGATAGTTGTTACTTATTTCAAAACACATGAATATTAATAGATATATGAACAACAAGATAGCTCATTGTTTATGAAAATCCTTCATTACTCACAGTGGAAATTTCATGGAATAAACTAGAGAGAATTCATAACAAGAACATAGGTTCAAAGAGTTAGAACGATCTCACAGTTAATGGACACAAAGATGAAAATTAAATTGTTCACATTCAACAAATCCATAGCACAACATTTGAAATCTTCCACCAAGATTTCTCCAACAGGAAACTTGTAATTCTTTATTGCAAAAGTAAATAGTTCTTCTTACAACATACTCTCACAAATCTATCTGGAAAAAAGTTCATCCCACTATCTAACTCTCCTATACTTCTACTACAAGAAAAACTCTTAGGCTTCCCCTCGGTGACCTTTGGGCTCTCCCCAACCATTCAAACCCACCCTTTTTTCTCTTTGTGAGTGCTCATGATTTATAAAATACGTTACATTTCATATTAAGTTTTAAGAGAACTTTATAAAAAGGGACCGACTTGGTAACTAACAAAATTTTCCCAAGCCTGGGCCTCTGCTGCTACCGATTCTGCTCAGTAATATGTTGGTCATTTTTGAGATCCCGTTGATCTCAGATCTTCACTCTCTTCCTTTTCTTGAGAAACATCTCTACTTCTTTATGCTTCAGCTTCTTCTTCCCTTGCTGCCTCCCTTTTGTCTTGTCCTTTAGCCATATCTTATTTGCAGCAATCATACTATCATGATGTTGCAGCTACAATCATTCTCCCCAAATTTCTTAAATTTTCGGCCCCTCCTCATGATTTAGCATTGTTTCTAATCGTTGGATCCTTTGAACCTTTTGGTTGTGCTTCAATGTTAGATATTTTTAAAGAGTGACTCTCGGCCTTTTTTCAGAGGTTGCGTGTGTTCGAAGTTGTTTCAATCACCGATTGTGAGTTTGGTTTTGCTAATAAATCTATGAAAAGCCACTGTTTTGGAGGTGAGATGTATTTTGACCGTTGATTTTAAAAAAAAACTCTCCGGAAACTTATTTTTGTTTTTCGATTGAGCGGGCGTCATTTTTTGTTTAATCAAAAGCCGTAGCCATTTCCCTTCCACTGTTGCGGCTCCTAAAGTAGCTAAGCCTCCGAATTCTAAAGCCCCCCGCTAGCCGATGCTTCATCTTGTTAGTCGCTTTCCCGTAACCTTTCCTTTTCCACCGTTGCGGCTTGGAAATCCTTTTCTTGCCCGATGCTAATACCTTCCGACTTTCGATTGAGAGTTTTCCTGCCCGTGTTCGGATGTCACTAGCCCTTGTCTCTTCCACCGTTGCGGATGGGAAAGTCAGTTGGCTTCCGATATAATGTCTTCCGAATTCCGCTTAAGATTTTCCTACCTGCATTTTGCGTGTCTTTAGCCTTTTCTCTTTCGTCGTTGTGGCTACACAAGGCTTTTGGCTTTCGATGTCAATATCTTTCGACTTCCTATTGGGAAATTTTCCTGCCCGCGGGTCGCATGTCCTTAACCTTTCTTTTCCGCCGTTGTGGCTGTGGGTAGGTATTTTGAGCCGTCGTCGAGTTTTCTGTTGTCCGTCGTTGGTGATGTCTGTCAATCCTGTAGGCGAACGAAGTAGTAGTGGCAGCGTTTGTTAAGATTCTCAGATCAACTGGTGCACCTGGCCATTTCCTATGGATTAGCCGTTTCAGTTAGTATAATTTGACGTTTATTTTGGAATACGACCTGGTGAATGATGCATGTTGGTTAATTGCAGGAAAATCCAAAAGACGGTTCATATTGCCGCGGCGCAAAGGTACTGATTGGAGATAGGATATCAAAGGGCACTGGTAAAGCAAAAGACAAAATCGAAAGCAACAAGGGGACAGATTTGAAAGGTCCGTCAATTACTCAGCTGATAATGAGCTTACGCAAAAAAGATGAAAAAGAGGAATATGAAGCGTTGGGGAACTGAAACGCTAGAGGTTTGGGGAAACCCAAGCAGTCTGCTGATTTTGTTTAAATTTCTTAAAGTTAGAAGTTACAAGGACTTTTTCCCCTGGAAAAATTTTGTAAACCATTTGCTTGTAAGAGGAACTGTTTCATTTTACAATCACAAACTGCAACTTTTGCCTGTTGGAGAAAGCATAATGTGGAATGTATCTATGTGATTAAATGAACAATGTTGAAGGGGAACTATTTTGTTTTCAGCTGTGTTTCATTAACTGTGAGAGTGTTTTAACTTCCTGAACCTATTTTCTTGTTTGAATGCTTTTTCAGTATATATTGTGATGTTTTCCACTGTGAGTAATGAAGGTTGTTCATAAACAATTGGCTATCTGGTTGTTCAATCATCTGTAATTGTTCATGTGTCTTGAAAGTAGTATCAGCTATCTGTGAATTTTCATGATGCATGTACTAAATATGTTACTCACCAATGAATGATAATTCTGCTCCCTAGGGATAGATAGTTTATTTAGTATTTATTTTCCTGCATGATTTGGATGCTTGCGAGTTCTAAGACGAGAGGTAAGAACCTGCGCATCACATTGTGACTACTCTTTGCATATTTATCACCATGCACTGTTAATTAGGCACTTGCATCTCATACTTTAATCAAAAAAATAAAAAAATACAAAATACGGTGGACCGGGCCGCAACCGGTGAAACCCTTGTTTTGTTACTTGACCTACGGTAGCCGGACCGCAAACCGGACAGATTCCCCATACCAAATGGTCACGGGCTAGTTAGGAAAATTGACTAGGGAGAATCCCTTACTATTGTTTCCTGCGAATTTCTAGGCCTCAACAGTTTTGGCACTAGAAGGAGGGATTCCAGTGTGTGGCTGGCCGAGGAAACCTGTTTTCCCGAGATTATTCCACCGGTAACAGTTCTGATAGCAGTGGGATTCATAATCCAGTTACGGAAGAAAGAGAACATCTATATTATGTTGGCAACGAAGTTGTTAATGATCTGAGAAGACACACCAGGGAATATGTAAAGAAGATTGGAGGATTTCCAATCATCCCTGAATTGCCCAGAAGAGAATATAAAAGGAAAGATCGTCCTATAGTAGAAGACTCAGTGTTGGTTGGAGACTGGGAAGAACTTGTAGAAAAAACATTACAGGAAGTTGTACTACCTTTGAACCAAGAAGGCCCAGATACCCCTCATAGCTCCCCTGCTTGCACTCCTATTGGCTCACCTCCTCACTCTCCACCTAGAATCATGGCAGAAGTAAATGCTAATCCACCACCTAACCCACCAAATCCACCACCTTCTTGGAGAGCCAGATCACCATTAAACCTGACACCTCCATTACACGACCTACCTCAAGCCTTTGACAAGATGTTTCCCAAGTTTGACCGAAATGAGAAAATACTAGTAGATGATTACCTACAAAGTTTTTACTTGGAAATTGAAGGATTAAGGGCTGGGGAGTATGAATATGTAGTCTGGATACTGTTCCTGCATACCCTTAAAGGAGCTGCAGCATCATGGTACTTTGGGTTTCCTTCTAATTCTATCCTTGATTGGGATACCTTCGAAATAATTTTCAGAAGTAAGTATGCAACTTAGAAAACTCATGCAGCCCTCATGAAAGGGCTATGCGCCTTGAAGAAAGAAAGAAAGGAAAAGGTGCACAGTTTCACACAAAGGTTTGCAGCCTATCTCAAGAATTTTTTTGAAATGGATAAACCTTGAGAGAAAGTTCTGATTGAATATTATACTTCAGCTTTAGGCCCTAATTTGGCCATGTTTGCCAAAGGTAGGGCCAAGCCTACTTTGACGGAAACCTATGAAGAGGCAAAAGTAGTGGAAGCTGAAAGAGAAAGTATTGAAGATTATCCAGAACCATCAGGAGAGAAAGGTGCAGGAAGGAAATACTTATTGTTTACTAAGCCAAAGGAAGAGAAATCGCCAGATTATGAAAATATGGCAAAATGATGCAGAAGCTTTCCAACAAAATCATAGATTTGGAGAAAGAGAAGGAAACACAAAAGTTTTATAAGCCATATTATAAGAAAAGAGAGGATAACAATCAGTCTCAACCTCCTCCTCACAATACTGAATCTAGGAATTTAACAGAGGTAGGCATGGACAGTTTTTTCACTTTCCACCAATAGCCACACTCTGAAAAGAATTGTCCTCAATGGATAAATTCGATGACGTTGGTCATGAATCAGCTGTTGGATTCTAGACTAACAGAAGATGGAGATGAAGAGAGAAAAGAGAATACTACGTCAACAAAGGAACAAGAAGAGGAAACCATGGTTTTGTGGGATTCTGTTTCATTATTTGATGCTAAAGAGGAAAAGAATCAGGGCTACAAGGACGTCATGGAAACCAACGTGGCAACAAGGAGCCAAGGGCCAATTAAATAAAATGGTATCATTCTACCAAAGATCAAAAGGCTACAAAGAAATGTAAAGAAATTTCAAAATAAATCCTTAGCTAATAAGATTATAGAATTCATGATTACCAGCTAAGATCCGAAGCAGAGTAATACGCTGGCTAGGCCAAAGGAAGAAAATATGAATACTGATAAACCTCATCCCATTGAGCCGCCGATGGATTATTACATCGTGGAGGATTTAAAGAAGGTAAAAACGAATTTTCCACTATTCGAAATGTGTAAAGTGCCGCAACAAAAAGAAATATTATTGAAAGCAGTTAAAGCATCGAATGTGGAGCTGCCCACTGATAATCAACCTTAGGAGAAAGAAGAAATTGGAGAAACCAGCGTTGGAGGTAAGTCTAAAAGTAAACATCCACATTTCCTCCTCACGTTTGAAATTTTTAATCATAACGTGCACAATTGTCTGGTAGACTCAACGGCGTCAGTTAATGTCATGCCAATATCGATCTGTAAAAGGATAAATGGGCAGCCTAAGGCATCCACGTGGAGCGTTGTTCAGTTGGATAGGACAGATGTAAATGTAATTGGTGAGATGGAAGACGTCCTAGTCCATCTGGCATCCAATGATAAAGTATGCCAAGTCATTAACATCGTGGTGGCTGAGATACCAGATGCTTATGGTCTTGTCCTAAGAGATTGGTCAGCCAAATTAAATGGATATTTTTCCTTGGATTGGTCGCATCTGTGGTTGCCATACAAAGGGAGTCTGAACCAGATTAAGATTTTAAGAGAACCTCATATGAAGTACAATGTTACTCAACTGGAGGAGAATAATGTACCAGTGGATTCTGTATTGGGAAACTATTTTATTGAGTTGGAACTAGGGAATTATCAAGTAGAGGAAGCCAACAACACATCTGACACCCAGCCTGATCTCCTTCGATTCTCACAGGCTGATGAGATTGACTGTAACATAGTAAGCTTAGCAGTAGGAATAGATTCGCATTCAGTAGTTAGTGATTTTTGGACTTTATTTTTTGATGGATCTAAGACATTAGAAGGGTCAGGGGCCGGTTGTGTCCTGATCGACCCCCAGAAGAACAAATTTTTTCTCTCATGTAGATTAGAGTTTGATTGTACTAATAATACAACTGAGTACGAAGCGCTGGTACAGGGACTAAAGAAAGCGATTGAATTAAAGGTAAGTAATCTAAAAGTTTTTGGAGATTCCGAAGTTATTGTGAAACAAATCTGGAATCAAATACATTGTGTTTCTCTTCACTTAAAGGCTTACCAAAATGAGGTATGGGATCCGCTTAAATATTTTAATGCATTCAATATTATTTCAATTCCAAGGCTTAAAAATGCAGCAGTTGACCCGTTGGCCACATCAGCCGCTAGGTTGGTACCCACTAATAATCGATGCTCTGTTGAATTACTTTTTAGGCCCTCTATACCTGATATGATTACGAACCTACAAGTGTTAGACGATGATCAGCAGATAATAGAATGCTTAACAAATGATGAGGTGTTCAAAGGGGCGATTATAGATGATGAAGAACATCACGCTGAGATGAAATATGACAATTTCATCCCTAAAGGAGTCAGAACGTTGGAAAGAATGTTCAATTTAAATGAAAAATTCAGAAGACCAGGCAACGTGAAGACCCACAACTCATCTCTACAGTTCGAGCTAATAAATTTAGGGACTGAGACGAATCCCAAATTTGTGAATATCGGCAAAGGTTGTTCACCAGCAGAAAGAGACAAATTCGTCAGTCTTTTTAAACAATATAAAGATGTTTTCGCATGGACATATGAAGATATGAAAACATATGACACCAGCATCATCAAACATGTCATTCCCATCAAAGCTGGTTTCAAGCCATATCAGCAACCTTTAAGGAAAATGCATCCAAAATTGGAACCGCTAATTCAGAGTGAAGTGAAGAAATTATTGGATGCTAGAATCATTTTTAAGGTCAGACACTCGGAGTGGGTATCAAATATGGTACCAGCGAGGAAAAAATCTAGAGAAATCAGATTATGCCTGGATTTCAGAAATCTAAACCACGCTTCCAACAAAGATAAATATCCTGTGCCACCCATGGAGCAATTGCTGCAAATGGTCTCAGGTGCTGAACTGTTTTCGTTATTAGACGGTTTCTCTGGCTACAATCAAGTATTAGTAGCCGAAGAAGACAGATTGAAGACCACGTTAAGGACCAAATGGGGAACCTTTGCCTACAGGAGAATGCCCTTTGGGCTTATAAATGCTGGAGCAACGTTTCAGAGGGATATGGACATAGCTTTCCGTGGATTGATTGGCCGAAGTGCTGTAGTAGACCTTGACGATATTACAATATTCTCGAAGAGAAGAGGAGAGCATGCGTTTCACTTAAGGTAAATTTTCGAACGCTGTCGGAACTATGGCATCTCACTCACTCCTAAGAAGTGTGTGTTCGCTGTCGCGGAAGGAAACTTGCTGGGTCACATAGTTTCGAACAAAGGAATCTCTATAGATTCAGAAAGAATTAAGGCTATTGAACAAATCCCCTTGCCCCATAATAAAAAGGGGATGCAATCATTTATGGGAACGATAAACTTCATGCGAATATTTGTGCCTGATTTTGCTCAGATTGTCAAACCACTACAGCAGATGGTAAAGAAAAATGCACTATTCAAGTGGACTGAAATTGAGAAGAGCGCATTCAACAAAATCAAAACTATTGTTGCACATGCACCCTCCCTGAAAAGCCCAGATTTCAACAAAGATTTTATCTTGTATACCTTCCGATGATTCACTAGCAGCTGTGCTCACCCAAAAGGAAGATGGGGGGGATGAATTCCCAATATCCTTTATGAGTACTGGTCTATAAAGGGCTGAATTAAACTACCCAGCCATCGATAACCAAGCTTACGATGTATTCAAAGTAGTAAACCAATTCAGGCCTTATATTTTAAAAAATAGAACCAAGGTGATCGTCCCCTACCCAGCTGTAAGGTCTCTTCTTGTACAAAAGGAGTTAGGAGGAAGAAGAGGAAACTGGGTAACAGCTCTTCAAGAGCATGACCTTGAATTCAAGCCAGCATCTATAGTTAAAGGACAAGGGTTGTGCAAACAGATGACTGAAAATGGAAAAAAAGAAGAACACTCCTGGGAAGATGAAGCCGAATTACATGTAATGGAGGTATGTCCTTTGTTTACAGCTCCTGAGTCTTGGTATAGAGACCTTGTGCATTACCTGCAGGCAGGGCTGTTGCCAAAAAATTGGAGCTCCAAGCAAAGAAGAGCGTTGCATCTTAAATCAGCCTCCTATCAACTTGTTGAAGGAGTATTATTCAGAAAGAATTATGACAGGGTTCTTCTCATATGCTTAGAAAAGGAAGATGCGAAGAAACTAATGTCAGAATTGCATGACAGTCCTATTGGGGGACATTATTCAGGAGATACCACAGCCCACAAAATCCTTAGGGCAGGTTACTATTGGCCTACGCTCTTCAAATATGCACACGCACATGTCAGGAAGTGTGATATTTGCCAAAGGTGCAGTGGGAGACAACCTAAAGCAGAAGCACCCCTAAAGCCTGTGATGATCACGGAACCATTCGAGCAATGGGGGTTGGATATCATTGGAGAAATAAAACCAAATTGCTCCCTACAACACAAGTACATTCTGACCGCGACCGATTATTTCACTCGCTGGGTCAAAGCAGTTCCACTGTGCAAGATAAATCAAGACGAGGTCATCAGTTTCCTACAGGATCACATCATGACCAGGTTTGGAGTTCCAGTTTCATTAGTTTTTGATAATGCTATGTATTTTTCATCAATTAGATTAACTACTTTTGCTCATGTTAAAGGGATAAAATTGCACTATTCTGCTAACTACTATCCACAAGGAAATGGCCTGGCTCAATCCACTAACAAAAACCTGATTAGGATTTTAAAGCAGACTATGATAGAAAACCAGAGGAGGTGGCACTCAGCGCTACCAAACGCCCATTGGGATGATAGAGTCACCCCCAAATCTTCGATTGGAGTGTCTCCATATACCCTTGTCTATGGTAAAGAAGCCATTCTTCCTCCCAATATCATGCTACCATCTTCCATACTAGCTCAAGAGTCCAAAGGGTCGGAGAACGAAGTTCTGCAGATGAGGATATGCAATCTTCTGAAAACAGAAGAGGCTAGATCTAAAGCCAGGGAACGCTTTAAGCAACAGCAGGAGTTAGTAAAGAGATGGTTCGACAAACATAAAGATGGAACAAAAGACTTTGAAGTGGGAGACTTAGTCCTCAAATGAGATCACCTCCATGATGAGAAAGGAAAGCATACTAAATTCTAGCAATTGTGGGTAGGCCCTTTCTAGATTGCAGCAAAGCTTAGCCCTTCTACTTATAAGTTGCAAGATCTATAGGGGTGGGAAGAGAACTTACCGGTGAATGGTTTGGTTCTCCAGCCTTATTTTTCCTGAGTTTTGTTGAGTTCTTTTGTCTTGTATATAAATAATTTGTTTGGCTGTCTTTTGAGTCATGTTTTTCAGTTCGCTTAGTTTGATTTTTCTTGATTCCAATAAAGGGAACGAACCCACGGTTGCATGGAGAACATCAAAATGTTTGGGAATGATCAACATTTTTGGGTCTCAGACTGTGTGTTGCTAAAAGAGCTTCTTCCAGTTTAGCAGTTTTCTTGAATAAGCTCTGTGTGCATTGAAGTCCTGCTTAACCCCTGTGAAATAAACCGGATTCGAAGAGTCTGGAATACTATGTTGAGGCTCCATCCACGTCACACTTAAAATGTTCTAAGGAGCGATAGTAGAGGACCCATGGAAAGGAGCAAGGTGAACAGTATATTAAATATAAATGATCCCATGCAAAGAACTGAATGCCAAAAGGAAAATAAGAGTCAAAAACTCCTATGAAAGCATCATACATCAAAGCAGATGTTGAATCATAAGTACTAAATTGCCGAAAGATCCTCTCCATCCGTGAGCTGAAACATGAAGTACACCGTTCACACAAAAGGACACTATGGGATAGAGGATCCTGAATTAAAATTCAGTAAGAAAGGCATGCAGGAGGACTCATATGAAAAAGGACAAAAGCCCAAAAGCACAAAAAGTGCTAAAGTGGCATGGGAATGAGGAACAAACGAATATTTCTGTTTATCATATGCTACAACCCTATGGAGTCCAAACTATCAGCTACCTGAAGACAAAAGTAATAATGAAACTCATCCTCTAGCCTCAAGAGAGTTATCTGGACTTAAAATATCTTGGTTTCCATTCTCCCAAATTGGACTATCATCAATGATTAAAGGTACACACATCCGTCATTTGAGAAATCCAGATAGTTGGAAGAATTTAATAGATGCATTTGTTGTTAAATAGTCTGTCACTCAAAGAATAATCGCCCCAGAGATCTAGGTTCACTAGGTAATTGCCAATTGTTGCAGCTGCAACCATTCTCCCCAAATTTCTTAAATTTTAGGCCCCTCCTCATGATTTAGCGTTGTTTTTAATCGTTGGATCCTTTGAACCTTTTGGTTGTGCTTCAATGTTGGATGATTTTTAAAGAGTGACTCTCGGCCTGTTTTTGGAGGTTGCGTGTGTTTGAAGTTGTTTCAATCGCCGATTGTGAGTTTGGTTTTGCTGATGAATCTGTGAAAAGCCACTGTTTCGGAGGTGAGATGTATTTTGACCGTTGATTTTTAAAAAAAACTCTCTGGACACTTATTTTTGTTTTTCGATTGAGAAGGTGTCATTTTTTGTTTAATCGGAAGCCATAGCCATTTCCCTTCCACTGTTGCGGCTCCTAAAGTAGCTAAGCCTCCAAAGTCTAAAGCCCCCTGCCAGCCGATGCGTCAGCTTGTTAGTTGCTTTCCCGTAACCTTTCCGTTTCTGCCGTTACAGCTTGGAATTCCTTTTCTCGCCCGATGATAATACCTTCTGACTTCTGATTGAGAGTTTTCGCACCCGCGTTCAGATGTCGCTAGCTCTTGTCTCTTCCACCGTTGCGGATGGGAAAGTTAGTTGGCTTCCGATATAATGTCTTCCGACTTTCGCTTAAGATTTTCTTGCCCGCATTTTGCGTGTCTTTATCCTTTTCTCTTCCACCGTTGCAGCTACGCAAGGATTTTGACTTCCGATGTCAATATCTTCTGACTTCCGATTAGGAAATTTTCCCGCCTACGGGTCGCATGTCCTAAACCTTTATTTTCCACCGTTGCGGCTGTGGGTAGGTATTTTGAGCCGCCGTCGAGTTTTCTGTTGTCTGTCGTTGGTGATGTCTGTCGAGCCTGTACGTGAACAAAGTAGTAGTGGCAGCGTTTGTTAAGATTCTCAGATCAACTAGTGCACCTGGCCATTTCCTATCGATTAGCCGTTTCAGTTAGTATAATTTGATGTTTATTTTGGAATACAACCCGGTGAATGATGCACGTTGGTTAATTGTAGGAAAATCCAAAAGATGGTTCATATTGCCGTGGCGTGAAGGTACTGATTGGAGATAGGATCTCAAAGGGCGCGGGTAAAGAAAAAGACAAAATCAAAAGCAATAAGGGGACAGATCTGAAAGGTCCATCAATTACTCAGCTGATAATGAGCTTGTGCAGAAAAGATGAAAAAGAGGAATATGAAGCGTTGGGGAACCGAAATGCCAGAGGTTTGGGGAAACCCAAGCGGTCTGCTGATTTTGTTTAAATTTCTGAAAGTTAGAAGTTACAGGGAATTTTTCCCCTGGAAAAAATTTGTAAATCATTTGCTTGTAAGAGGAACTATTTCATTTTACAATCAGAAACTGCAACTTTTTCCTGTTGGAGAAAGCGTAATGTGGAATGTATCTATGTGATTAAATGAACAATGTTGAAGGGGAACTATTTCATTTTCAGCTGTGTTTCATTAACTGTGAGAGTGTTTTAACTTCCTGAACCTATGTTCTTGTTTGAATGCTTTTTCAGTATATATTGTGATGTTTTCCACTGTGAGTAATGAAGGTTGTTCATAAACAATTGGCTATCTGGTTGTTCAAATATCTGTAATTGTTCATGTGTCTTGAAAGTAGTATCAGCTATCTGTGACTTTTCATGATGCATGTACTAAATATGTTACTCACCAATGAATGATAATTTTTCTCCCTAGGGATAGATAGTTTATTTAGTATTTATTTTCCTGCATGATTTGGATGCTTGCGAGTTCTAAGACAAGAGGTAAGAACCTACGCATCACATTGTGACTACTCTTTGCATCTTTATCACCCTACACTATTAATTAGGCACTTGCATCTCATACTTTAGTCAAAAAAAAAAACTACAAAATACGGTGGACCGGGCCGCAACCGGTGAAACCCTTGTTTTGTTACTTGACCTACGGTAGCCGGACCGCAAATCGGATGGATTCCCCATACCAAACGGTCACAGGCTAGTTGGGAACGTTGACTGGGGAGAATCCCTTACTGTTGTTTCCTACAAATTTTCGGGCCTCAACACATGAACATATCAGATTTTTAGACCATTGTTACAGAGAGAAATTCCTATGGCTTGGGGTACCACAACAGATAGCTTGACTCTAGAAATCAATCCTTTCCAATATGCAATAGAAATTAAATTTCTAACACTAAAGGATCAAACCTCATACCTTATTTTGGACGGTTGAAGTAGATCCCTGTTGAGCTTTCCAATCTTCAGCTTGAATTGATAGATTACTTCCTCAACAACAAGTAAACAATACAAGCATTCTATATATCATGGTGTTAGATCTATTCTAGCATATATAATCAATAATGTATAAGCATTTGAAATAATCCCATGGATAAAATATTCATTCAAACACACATTATTGGATAGGAAAAGATATTTCTATTAATATAAATCAAAGATTACAAGATAAAACCTCTGACGACACGTCTGCAAACCGGAGAAACTGAATCCCCCACTTGGGCCTCCACCACCTCAATCCTCCATTTCTCGATAGCAAGCTCACAAGAAAAAGGCAAGCTTGGGAAGAACACACTAGTGCTCCAACAGACAAAGCGATGTAGACTCAAGCATAAGTTCTGGAAACAATGGACTATAGTTTCTTTGCTCTCAATTCTCTCTTATTCCTTCAATGTACCAAGCGGTTCATTATATAGTTTTTCAAAGGGGTAATGAAAGGTCGAATCCGAGCGATCTCAAGGCATAGGGAAGGTTAGGAGTCAGATGAGTCAGATCCATGTCAAGGAAAACTCCAAAAGGATTTGGATTTTGTACACATCCCAATGTACACGGTTTTAGTGGTCAAACCCGCGTATATATGTGTTTATAGGTTTAAAAGTCACGTGTATCATTTTTCACATGTTTTTAGGGATGATCAAGGAAACATCAAAGGAAAAAAAATGGTCCATAGGGTCTAAGGAGTCTGTAGTGGGACAGGGGAAGGCCATACAAAGTGTGATTCACCTGGAGTGGTGAAATCAGCTATAATATATGCCCCCTAATGTGTGAGGTCAGAGGGGTCATACGACTTCCGAAATACATTATAAGTCCATCCCAGAAGTGGAGTGATGAAGGATCACAAATGGAAAACCAACCACCCAATCAGCATAGTACACTAATACAACTCTGCACATAACTACAAGTACATATAGCAGTTTCAGATGTTAGAATAATCAACTGATAGTTAGCTACCTTAGACATTAATTTAATTATTTTTGTCTTATTTTCCTAGTTCGTGTGTCCCACCTTATGCAAGTTGTCATTTACCTATCCATAGTGGTCAAACTTTCCTATTTTGACTCATGTCACACATGGGAAACCTCAAGGAATCAATTCTACTTTATTCCTGGCCTCCTAGGCGCCCTTCTGCTTTTTTTTCTTTATTGCCTGCTTTTTCAGTGCTTTAAGGCAATTGGGAAAGTTTGACTAGGTGAGGTTAACTAGTTTTTTTTCCTGCACATCCTCCACTCTTTTCTCCTTTGAAAACCATGTATGAGTTTTCATTCCATCACTCTTTAGCTTGCCTAAGTGCTTTTTCCAATTCGTGAGCTCCATGACTAATTTGGAAACTACTTTATGCACCTATGGGGGAATTGCTTAATTTTAGTAAGCCTGCTTTTGACTAGATTTGAATTGCCTCCTCATGCATTCAAATATCCTATGTAATTATTTAATGCAGCACCCTATTATGTTACAGGGTTGGCTATTGTACACCAATTTAATACAGTTTAGTGTTCAGCTCCAATTTCAGTCTCTTTTGTGAGTGATTTTGCATGATCAATTGATAATTGTTGTGAGTAAAATTGTTCTATCACTGGGTTCAATTTCCACATTGTATCAGAGCCATTGTATATTGATTTCTCTCCTTCAAAATTGTTTTGTAGGTTTGACATCAGTGACTGGGAGCCTTCTACTGACAGCCGGGACAATTTCTAAGCTATGGATCAATCTCAGAAGATCATCTTGACTCCCTTCAACTTCTTTGAATGGAAAGCAGAGATGGAGATACTGTTGAGAGCAAAAGGCCTCTACAGGGTGACTATGGCAACAGAAGCAGAGCCCAATGCAGCTGCAGAGAAGATAAAATGGCACAACAGGAGGGATGAGGCCTATGGTCTCTTGTGTCTGAGTATTTCCAAAGACCTCTTTTTCCATCTTGATGGATTGACATCACCGAATGAAGTATGGGAGAAGCTTACTGATATTTTTGGAAATACAGATGAGATGAGGGGACCTCAAATTGAAAATGAGCTGATTTCCCTGAGTCCCAATAGCTTTGAATCACTGCAACTTTATTTCTCCAAGTTCAAAGCACTTGTTTTGCAGCTAAAACAATGTGGGATCGAAAAGAAGGATGATCAGTTGGTCTTGTCCATTCTCTCGAAGCTTGGACTTGACTCTTCAGTGTTTTTTTTGACCTTCTATGCCACAAAGTTGACAACTTGAACCTGGAAGATGCCTAGCCTTGTAGATTTCATGGAATCTCTCACACAAGAACAGGACAAGATGGTGATGATGGGCACCATCAAACCATCCAAAGACCATGCTCTGGTTGCTGGAGATTTGAAGGTGGATTCAAAAATAAAAAATAAAGCTAAAAATCCACCTGAGCAAAAGAGAGACAAGAACAAGTCTCCAAAGGACCCACAAGGTTCCAAGAAGAACTACCAGAAGAAGAAAAACAAAGGAGAAATGAGCAAGTGTGCATACTGCAATAAGGGCAATCACACTGAAAGCTCTTGTATGAAGAAGCAAATAGACATGCTGACCCAACTCCTGGAGAAGAATGGCATCTCCCTTCCAGATAGCTCAAAGAAGAGAGAAGGAGGATCAAGTTCAGAAGACAGAGAGAGAGTTCATGCATTGGTTGGTGGCACATCAAGCTCACCTAGTTTCATCATTGATTTTGGAGCTTCAAGACACATGGTTTCGACCAAGGAGGGATTCTCCTCACTTGACATGTCGAAGGGACCACCTATAGTACTGGGAGATGACTCTCTCACTGAAAGTTTGGGAAAAGGGAGGATTGATCTTGATCATGGTCATTTCAGCAATGTGTTGTATGTGCCTGGTCTTACCTCCAACCTCTTCTCAGTGTACCAGATGACTCACACTAGGTCTCCAAAGAAGGCCATATTATCCCCTAATGAAGTTGATATCACAGAGATCTCAAGTGGTAAAGTCATTTCCAAAGGAGTTGCAAATCATGCTCAAAAGGTATACATGTTCTCACACTTCCTACCCTACTCAAACCCCTCTGCTCTTCTGATTCATGCTAATGAGGCAAGCAAGATTTGGCATGAAATATTTGGCCACCTAAATTACAAGTATATTTCTGATCTTAGTGAAAAAGAGATGGTCATAGGGTTTCCCAAGATAAAATTTTCCAAAGGAGTCTGCCAAGGTTGTTTCCTAGGAAAACACCCAAAGCATAAATTTGAGAGAGCTAGTCATGAGAGAACCTCTGCACCCCTCGTGCTGATCCACAGTGATGTTACTGGCCCATTCCCTCATATGTCCATGAGTCAGTCCAAATATGCATTGAATTTCATAGATGATTTTTCCAGGTATTGCTGGGTTTACTTCCTGAAACACAAGTCTGAATTTTTTGGCCTCTTCAAAGTCTTTAAGGCTTTGGTTGAAAACCAGTCTGGGAGGAAACTCAAGGTCCTCAGATCTGAAAATGGTGGTGAGTATTTCAAGTATGATTTTATTAATTATTGTGTAGATGAAGGTATTCATATGCAACATTATATCCCTTACACACCACAGCAGAATGGTGTTGCTGAGAGGAAGAACAGATCATTGAAGGAGATGTCAACATGCATGATGGAGGCCAAAACTTTTCCACCAAAGTACTGGGCCGAAGCTATCAACTATGCAGCCTATATCCAGAATAGGGTGCCTCATAAACAAATTTATGGTATGAATCCTTTCGAAGCATGGAGTGGGCACAAGCCATATGTGACACATTTCAGGATTTTTGGCTCAAGGGCTTGGGCTAGAATTCCAACAGAAAAGAGAAAGGATTTGCAGCCCCAAAGCCAAGAGTGCCTATTTGTTGGGTACTTTGAAGATTAAAAAGGGTACAAGTTGATAAATTTGAGCACAAACAAATCCTTCATTTAAAGGTGTGTTTAGTTTCAATAAGAACCCCTTGCAGCAGTGGAAGTTGGAGAAACCTCTTCACCACCTGAACCTCTGAAAGTAAGTGAAGAGTTTGTTGAACATGCTGATTCTGATATGTCTGATAGTTATGAGTTTATTTCAGACCCTAACAGCCCTACAAGGCCAAAATGGGAAGCCAAGACACTACATGCAGCAAGAGAGCTAGCTGGGGATCCCAATGACCCAAGGAGGACTAGATCTCAATTTGAGAGTGTTCTGTGCATGAAGGATTGTATGTTTGCTGAGAAATGATATTTAATAGTGGAATCAGATCTTCAAACATATGAAGAAGTAGAAGGAGATCCAATATGGCAAGAATCCATGAAGGAAGAGTTCAGCTCACTCCAGAAGAGCAACACATGGGAGCTAGTGGATCTTCCCCCAGGGAGGAAGTTAGTTTAGTGTAAGTGGGTCTACAAGACCAAATTTGCAGCTGATGGTTCAACTATGAAGTAAAAGGCCATATTGGTAGCCAAGGGATACTCATAGGTTCATGGCATAGATTACAATGAGACCTTTGCACCAGTGGAGAAGATGGACTCCATCAGGCTAGCCTTAGCCATTGCAGCCTCAAAGCAATGGGAGGTACATCACATGCCTGTAAAGTGTTCCTTCCTGAATGGAGATCTCACTGAAGAGATATATATTCAGAATCCTCAAGGATTTGCTACTAACCCTTCTCTTTTGTGCAGGTTGAGAAAGTCATTGTATGGGCTAAAGCAAGCCCCCAGGGCTTGGTATGCCAAGATTGATAGCTTCTTGCTATCACTGAATTTTGTTTGGTGCAAATCAGATCCAAATGTCTATTTGAAGTTAATTAATGGTTCATTAATGATCATTTTGTTATATGTTGATGACCTCCTCATTACAGGAATCTCAAAGGATGAGATTGCTTCCTTGAAGGGTGCAATAAACCAAGCCTTCTCCATGACAGACTTGGGGCTCTTAAGCCAATTCTTGGGGCTTGAGATTGATCAAACCAAAGATGGAATCAAGGTGTACCAGTCCAAGTATGCCTTGGATTTTCTAAACAAATTCAGAATGAAGGACCGCAAACCAAGCAAGACTCCTTTCCTTTCAGGAGTGAAGCTGGAAGAAGCTGATTCTTCACCTATGGTAAACAATACACTGTATAGGCAATTGATTGGATGTTTTTTGTATCTTACACATACTAGAACTGATATTTATTATGCAGTAAGTGTGGATTATAGATACATGGATCAGCCTTATGAGATCCATTGGAAATCAGCCAAAAGGATCCTTAACTTTGTTCAGGGAACAAGGACACATGGGATCTTCTATAAAGCAAAATCTGATCTTGATTTGATTGGATTTACTGACAGTGATTGGGCAGGTGATAGCATAGATAGAAATTCCACATTAGGATATGTGTTCATGCTTGCAGAAGGGCCAATCAGCTGGTCAAGCAAGAAACAGAGTGACATTGCACTCTCATCTATAGAATCAGAGTACAGAGGAGTTGTTAATACAGCAACTAAATGTTTATGGTTGCATGGTTTACTTGGAGAGTGTGGCTTTGAATCAGAGTACTCAAATACCATCTACTGTGATAACCAAAGTACCATTCAAATCTGCAAAGATCTATTTTAGAAGCAGAGAACCAAACACATTGAGATCCATATGCACTACATCAGAGAGCTTGTGCATGATGGCACCATTCACCTACACTTCTGTTCATCTTCAGAAAAAGTAGCTGATATCTTCACCAAAGCATTTTGTGAGAAGACCTTTAGCAATATCAAATCACTGCTGGGGATTGCTGATCATGCTGTGAAGCATGAGTGAAGACAAGATTTCCAAATTTTGTTTTACAGTCCATGTTTAAGGGAGGATTTTCCCATGTGGTTTTTGCCTCTTTCCTTGTTTAAATGGACATGCAGTATGTAAAGGGTGACTAAGCCTTGTTGATAGGCCCTATAATTTTCTGATATATTACTCATAAGTCAGGCTTAAGGGGGGGTGTTATATTAATCAACCCATAGTTAGATACCTTAGACATTAATTTAATTATTTTTGTCTTATTTGCCTAGTTCATGTGTCCCACGTTATGCAAGTTGTCATTTACCTATCCATAGTGGTCAAACTTTCCTATTTTGACTCATGTAGCGCATGGGAAACCTCAAGGAATCAATTCTACTTTATTCCTGGCCTCCTAGGCGCCCTTCTTCTTTTTCTTCTTTATTGCCTGCTTTTTCAGTGCTTTAAGCAATTGGGAAAGTTTAACTAGGTGAGGTTAACTAGTTTTTTGTCCTCCACATCCTTCACTCTTTTATCCTTTGAAAAGCATGTATGAGCTGTCATTCCATCACTCTTTAGCTTGCCTAAGTTCTTTTGCCAATTCGTGAGCTCCATGACTGATTTGGAAACTACTTTATGCACCTATGGGGGAATTGCTTAATTTTAGTAAGCCTGTTTTTGACTACATTCGAATTGCCTCCTCATGCATTCGAATATCCTATGTAATTATTTAATGTAGAAACCTATTCTGTTATAGGGTTGGATATTGTACACTAAGTTAATATAGTTTAGTGTTCAGCTCCATTTTCAGTCTCTTTTGTGAGTGATTTTGCATGATCAATTGATAATTGTTGTGAGTAAAATTGTTCTATCACTGGGTTCAATTGCCACACCGGATACATAAGAGTACAATGGCCATGAATAGACATGATACATGATATCACATATGTGGTCATCGCTACGTACAATATACATAGATCCGAATCTTCATGATGAAGATCTACAAAGGACCATGATCTCCACAATGGATGAAGATATAACAGATCAAGATCTCCATAGTGGATGGAAATATCTGACATATACTGGAATCAAGTCACGAGAGCTGAAATCTCATGAACACTGGCACGATCAAGGTGGTAGCATATAAGAGATGCCACCAATCTGGAAAGTCTTCTACACAAACCGCTACGAGTACATGTCCTACTATGCAAATAGAGGTGTCGAGGTCGAACATAGTAGTCCATCGTCTGATTACTGGTCATTAATGTATACCATTAACAGATGTGAGATCACCGACCGACAATGAAAATTGGAATCAAGGTACTAGAGTGCAAACTAACAAGTGTTAATAAATGTGTTGAGGTCGAACGCTTGATAGGATCCATCGACAAGGGGACATTGATGTATTCCTAAGAACTGTCTATGGTGAGAGAAGTTACCACTGATGAGTAGAAGTCTCAAGGAACTCAAAATGACTCTAGATTCCAATCCCATAATAAATGATCTGAATTCAATGGGATGAAATCCACTGGAAGGAGGGCATTAAGGCATCCCCCATCATCCAACACGAGGTACTCAGCAAAGTTGTATAATGTGGAAGGACTCAATCATAAGGTGCATGAACCAGTAACTGTACTGGGAATGGTCGACATTCAAAGTCAAGATAACTGAGGAATGGTCGACTCAGGTTTCAACTTCCTTTGAACAAGAGCATAACGACGTATGGTGACTGAATGAAGGCAGCATAGACTTGATATACAAACTGGGACATCTCTGTGACACAGGAGGCATCAACAGAGACTCCATAGGGACTGGAAGCTTAACCAGTCAGTGGAGATAAAATCAGATAAATGAGTACAGCTCCTAAAGTCAAAGTATAACCCAACCAATGGATGTGATATATAGTGCTCTGTTCTAAGGCGACATGACTCGACAGCTGCCACATATAACATCTTTCCTTGTCCGGATTTTTGGTTTTTATTTTATTTTTTTTTTGGACTTTTTCAGTTATTTAAAAAGCTTGAAAAAGGAATAAAATAGCTTTACAGTTACAAACTAGTAGGAGACGAGTGTCATAAGGGAAAACAAACTAGTTCTAAGTAGTGGAACATACCTATGCTCAATGCAAGGATACATGTGTAGGATATCGACACTCGGGGGAAAATCCCCTCCCGGTAAAAAGGGAATCAAGTTGTGAAGGATATAAAAAAAAGCTCTGCATGGCTAGACATGAGACAAGCTTAGACTATATGGCTGAAACGTAATTCTAGGAGAGCCGGCATAAAGCTCAATAAGGCAGGCAAAGCTCATGATAATGCATTCACAACTTGACATGGGGGATTCCTAAGGGAAATAGGCCAGCAAAATATCAAGAGTATGAGGCTCTTGCAAAATGTCATGGCAGTACTATACAATGGACTCCCACACTGTAAAGGAGAAAACATCAGCATGGGCACCAAATGAAAATAAGGCGCTAACTAGGGTACCCATGTAAGGTAAAACTCTACCACTCATATCATACCACTTCTAAAGCAGCAAGAAGGTTCCGTGACATAATAGAGTGGTTTCGTACCTAAGGTCATGATGAGATGGTCATAAGGTTATGCAAAATGCAAATGATGATGAAACCTAACCTATATGCCAGTTTAGATATGATACCTGAGATCGGCACGAACGGGTCAATCCAATGGCTGAAACGACACTGAAAAAGGTCCTCTACATCATGAATTATGTCAAAAATGGTCCAAAATGGTTAGAAAATGTCGAAACTATAGAAAAGGGGGTAAAAATTTTCAAATATTTGAAAATTTTCTATAAATAGTAAAAAATTCAAAATATTATAAATCTGTTGCAGCTGCAACATTTTCCCAAAATTCAAAAAATTTCGGGACCCTCCTCTTGCTTATTTTGGTTCATTTTTTGGTTTGGTTTGATGATTCTCCAGAAATATTATTCCTAATGCCAGAAATGTTTCATTAAATGTTTCAATTTACCTTGACATCGAATGCATTGTTGAGTATTTGAGTCGGAAGTTTAGTCATTTGCGCTTCCGCCGTTGCGGAAGAGTGATAAGTAACTAGCTCTGATATTTTTCTCTGATGAACTCTGTCTCAATCGGCTGTCATCTGGTTTTCCATCAGGACGTATTGTCTCTAAGTCTTCTGCAGTGGCGGATGGCACATCACATCATTTTTTCCGTTTTCGTCGATTTATTTCACCAATCCTTGATTTTAAGTTTCCGTCGTTGCAGCTTTGAAGAAGGTTGTTTGCCCGATGGTTTAATTTTGTTTCCCACAGACCCGATGTTTTTGTTCAATTTTTGTCTCCGATTTTTCCAAGTTGCAGAACTGAATGTCTTTTACATTTCCACCGTTGCAGCTCCTTATCCTCCTATCGCTCCAACTTGTAGTCTTGCGAGCTCCGATGTGTTATTGGCTTCTCCCAGGTGTCTCGGCAGTTCTCCTAGTTATTTTACCACCCAACGTTGTGGGAGGATATGTTCTTGTGACCTCTGATCCTTGTGTTTTCTTCGTCCGATGTTTCATCCGCCACTTATGGTTGACCATATATATTTGGGGTCAGGTAAGTCGATTATTCTATTGCTATTTTGGACTCTCATTGTCATTTTCGCTGTGCTGTCATTTTCGATCGAGCCTACCAAGATCCCCGCTGTCGGTGTGCCCGCATTCCCAGGTGGCTAAAACATGGAATCCTAGCAGTCTTCCTCCCACCAGTTGCACAGCAGTGCCAGGTAGGCTCTTGTACGCATTGATCCCGTTCCGTTCGAGCTGAGCGTTTTGATTATTGTTCCATGGTTAGGTTTTCATGACTATTTTTCCTTGGTCCCCGTCATTTACATGTATATATGCTGGGGGCATGTCGTGTAACTTTTAGTGGGGATTTTTGTGGCCCACGGGGTAGTTTTCCTCCATGGCCATTATGATTTTTGACCCTGCACTTGATGGTTGGGGAAATTGGTGCAGACGACCGTTACACTGTCTGCACTAGTCTGCCCCATTTTTTGATGGGCCATATGGGGAAGGTTTTTCATGGCCTCCCTGTAAAATGTTGTACTGGTTTCCCCCACTCAGGTTTCCCACATCCTCAAGCCAAGGCCACGCTTTACCTTTCTTTTTCGAAGTGGCCCGGTTCATGGCCGGATTCGAACCCGAGCCTGTCCGGAGTAGCATAGCACCGCCCAAACCAAGACTGACCGTAGAATGCATCTGCAGTGTTTTATTGAGGCACCCCCATTGAGTAACTTGCATAGGTTCTCTTGCCTTCCTACGTAGCGCAGTAGTCATGGTGGCCATAGAGAGATCGAGGTTTCCTCATTTTAATGTAGACTTCGTTTCCCACTCAAGCTTTGTTAATTGAGCCGATTTCAGTGCTAGACAGGAATATTAGCGTGAACATATTTGCTTCATTTAATTAACTGTCATCATGTTAAACATAGATGAGGTAAAAAACTTTACATTGTTATCTCAATCTATGCAATTTATTCGGAAATAGCCTAACAATTACAATTTTATACGTGACGGGAAGATTCCTCCGAACTCAGAATGTCTAAGCGGCAAAAGAAGAAGGCCCCTGTGGTCAAAGAAGATCCTGACGTATAATTCATCACCAAGACCTAATATATTTATGAAGATACCAAATGTATAACTGGTGTCGAGCCTGAGTATCAGTGGGGAGACATCTATAGGTTGATCACGCACTGAGAGGTGCTTGATATAGGCTTTGAGGAAGAAGGCATATATGCCAATATAGAAAGGTCTTCACTAATGAAGATTGCTACAAGACCAGAGCTCTTTCCATGCTCTGAAGTGATTGGGTGGATTCTGCCCAGGGCAGATGTAACCACTATGATTCTTGAGAATGTTGACAAACAAGGCTATGCTACCTATAGCCGAGGATATGTAGCCCTGGCCTACCACCTGCCCGAAGCACAAATATTTTTAACTGAAGATTGGCTGAGAAACATCAGAATGGACCTCGTTGAGACCCTCAAGAGGATGCTCTTTCCTGGAAGAAAATTTAGAACCAAGCCAACGAGAGAATATGATACTGCGAGCTTAAGGACCCCTTACAGGTTCATTGCCTTAATGCTCAATATAATTTTTGGAAGGGCTCATGGCAAAAGATTCAAATTGGAGTGGATGCCGATTATTTTTTATGTTGCGACATAGGGGACCATTTTCAACTGGACCAACATAATGTCGAATAGTCTTTCAGTTTGTATGGCCTCAACTTTAGGAGGAGTGTCCCAAAAGAGGTCAGAATTTTACATGAGCGCCATACTCATTGATTGCATACTGTGCAATCAACCTTTCCCCGGCCTAAGGTGCATTTGGGACCAAGAAAGGATACCCGTTTACTCCACATACAAGCCACTGTGGGCTCATAAGTACCACAGTCACTACAGAGAGGTCTGTGAACATTTTATCATGCCATTGTATACTCTTATTTTCCTGAAAGAATGTGACTACATGTCTGAGGAGGCATTGCGGGTGATCGAGGAGTATGCTGATTATCACCTGACTTAGGAGGGGATCTATTTCAGAATGTTTGGAGGCTCTAGAGCACCCTCCCTACTTACCAAATATGCCACAGACTATATAGTTCATAAAGAGGCCATTAGGTAAGTCTTCCTGGATGGCATAGGAAGATTTTTATTTGAACACAAGAAGGCTGCATATCCTCCTTTGCCTTTCAACCCTCCTCGTGAATATTGTATCATTTTTTGTAATGTGTTGTAATTTTGTAAGCACTTAGTGAAAGAAAATTATTTGAAGGCGAAAATTTGGGGAAGCCCAAGAGATATTCCTAGGCAGCCCAACAGTCTTATTCTTTTTGTATAAATATAAAGGACTTAGAAGAACAAGGGGCTTTTTCCCAGTAAGACAAGTAAAGAGATATTGTAAGAAGAACTACTTTTTTTTGCAATAAAGAATTATTGTTTCCCTGTCGGAGAAAGTTTGGTGGGACATTGAAATGTTATGCTATGGATTGGTGGAAGATGAACTATTTCATTTTTTCAGTTTTTCCATTAACTATGAGATCGTTCTAAGTTAATGGAAAAACTGAAAAAACAAAATAGTTCTTCTTCCACCAATCCATAGCATAACATTTGAATGTCCCACCAAACTTTCTTCAACAGGAAAACAAGTAAAGAGATATGGTAAGAAGAGCTACTTTTTTTTGCAATAAAGAATTATTGTTTGCCTGTCAGAGAAAGTTTGGTGGGACATTCAAATGTTATGCTATGGATTGGTGGAAGATGAACTATTTCGTTTTTTCAGTTTTTCCATTAACTGTGAGATCGTTCTAAGTCTTAGGGCCTATGTTCTTGTTTGAATTATTTCTGGTTTATTCTGTGAAATTACCACCATGAGTAATGAATGTTGTTCATAAGCAATTAGCTATCTGATTGTCTAAATATCTTTAATAGTTCATGTGTTGTGTGAAGGAATATCAGTTATCTGTAATCTCTCTTTATAATCTCTCTTTTAAAGCTGCAATTTCTTCCAGGGCAATTGTTTGTATAACTTGTGCTTCCTTTAAATATGTTTGCATGGAGGAAATCAGTTGGGCATGAGGATTTGGATCAGTTTGATCCTTCGACTCTCTGTTCATGTATATTTGGTATTCTTCATCGAGGTAAGGCTTTCTATCAATTTCTTGGTCACCCTCGTGATTCACTTGCTGACTGTCAACAACCTCGTTTGCAGATTCAGACACGTATTTAAGATCTAGCACAGATGGGCCTATGGGAGATGAATTTGGTCAAACATTTTAAGAGTCACTCAACTCAATAACTAAGATATCCCTAACACTCAAATTCCTCCTAGCAAGCAAAGCGACTATCATACTGCGTGTGGTTCTACATATAGCCCGATTGCTTATAGCACGGCTAGTCT
Organism: Pseudotsuga menziesii; assembly: GCA_001517045.1. Taxonomy (NCBI): domain Eukaryota; kingdom Viridiplantae; phylum Streptophyta; class Pinopsida; order Pinales; family Pinaceae; genus Pseudotsuga; species Pseudotsuga menziesii. The sequence continues at coordinate 15,992 of LPNX010720119.1, read as the reverse complement.
GATATTCAGGCTCTATTTGCTTCATATCAACTTGTGAATGAGAAGAATTCTTATTTTGAGAGGTTATGAGAATTAGGGTTTTTTTTACTCGACTTTGAGAATTATTAGCAGGAGTTTCAACACTATTTTCCACCTCAACTTTTACATCATCAAGACTCAGGGTTTGGTCATGTTGAAACATTTCATCACCAAAATCATCTTGAGAACCAAAGTCCTCAGTTTCAATATCAGCTTCCTCATTGTTTACACGCCTACATCTAACCCTAGGCCTCTGTTTGGGCCATTCCTCATTAACACCAAACCCATTTCTCACAAGGAAAGAATCCCAGGTCTGACCTAGTTCTTCCAGTCGATAGGACACAAGGATTTTAATTAACCCATGATGGAATAAACTCATGTTTTTATTTCCAACATTAGACTGATAGGTGGATACCATTTTGTGCAAACTATTCAAAAATAAAAAGGGCATATTGACAGGGTAACCTTTGAATATCATCAACAGACGAAGGTGATAAAATTGCATCTGAGACAGCCTACCTTCCCAAGTTACATACCTGATGATTAGCTCCAAAAGAGCCCACCATTTCTTCATCAATAATCGGGAGGGGAAGCCAGATTTGAACTTGGTTTGTTGATGAGCAGGGGTAAGAAACCCTTTCCACTGGTCATTCTTAATATTCTTTCCTTTATACCACATCTCCTCGGTTTGTGGCAACCCAATGGCTCAAGAAATGAATTTCTCAGACAACCTAAGTTCAACATCTCCCACATTTGCATGAACCCCATCGAATGACCCTGCGAATGCCCTAGATACTGCCATATTAAAACCAGAAAAATTCTGTAGGAAATCCAACCATCCAAACCTCAACACGACCTCTCGACAATTTGGAGTAGCATAAAGATACTCATCACCAATCAGCTCGAACCTAGACACTGGAGCCATGGCAGTAGATAAAAAAACCTATAGGGTTTTCAAAATATAGATTAAAAGATGCAGTCGATTCATCAACAATCTAGGCATTACCAGCAATACTCCAAAATACCCTATACTATCAAAACTCTGAAAATCCCCCTGTAAGTTCATCATAACATGAATTGGCAGAGAAAAGAGGTTTTGAAAATAACTTACCAAAACATAATGAGTTGTAGGAGAGTCACACAGGCGAGTTATTACAAGTGATGTTTGCATGATTAAAGATTGACAGATACTGACCGTCAAGCAACATGACTACCAAAGCCCTATCTCCACCATTACTTCAGCATTAATTATGATTTCATAACATGGTGATGATAAAGGTTAACTCATTGTTTTTTTTTTAACACATGACTAAATAATTTCCAAAAAAAAAACTTTAAACCTTCATTTATCGAATACAATCATAATAAGGTGATCACCTTAGTATATAATCAATACCTTAGGGTAAAGGTCAAAACTGATCAGAGAATAATGTTATAATGTGACCAAACCATGTCAAAACCTAAAAAGTGACTTTAGACCTTTATCACAAACTCTGATACTAACCCATTTTAGAAATATGAATTCAAGATAAGTGATGAGCATATAGTATAGTAGGGTTCATGAAGATCACATTAAATCCACTTTAAAACTTATGAAAACTAAGATAAGATAAATAATTCAAAAGTGATGAAGCTTCACCAGATTTTCCATATGAATTAGACAATAACAGTTATCACACCATGCAGTAACTAGTTTGATTTAATAATTGATAAATTCATTTAATTTTAATCAAACATGAGTGATGAGTGGAAAAATAGGAGCTACTAATCTTATATAATTATAGCCCTCCTGATGATTGACAGAAATGAAGAATTATGATCATAAGAGTCAAGTTTTTCTATAACTGATGTTCATCCCATCCGAATCAATTAGTCAAGTAAGTTTCTGTTAGGAGTGTCTTAAGTATCAAAGATTCTTAGGACACTCCCAAAATAGAGTTGATGAGTTTTTTGATCCAGACAAAAATAACAAATATTGTTTGAAAATTATCAATCTTGAAATTACTTGTGTAAAAAAAATGCTCTGAAGGGTGTTGCTTTCCAACACGGCCACATTGTCCCATGGGTGGGATGATTTGGTATGGGATGGGCATAGGAGGATGTGGCTTTGGACTGAGTCGTTATCCTTGAGTAATTGGGGACTTGGTTTGGTTGTGCAACATTATGGGTGTTGACTAGGTGTAGTGGCATCATATGGGGTGGTGCATAGTACTAATGGCGTTGTGAGATAAAGCCGATGATTCTATCTGCAGCATGAGATTCCCCTGGCATATCATGGCAGAAGGTGCCAGCATGAAGAGCATCTGGTATAATGGTGTATAGGTACCCGAACTTGGCATATATTAAATCAAACTATTGGGCCTTTAAGATGGCCTCCTCCTCAGTTTGAGTCTGCTTAGAGGAAATGTCCTTGGCTATAGTTGGGAGCAAGGTTTTCAGAAGCCAATCTAGGAAGATCCTATCATCTAGTTGGATCTTACATAGGATGCATCACCGCTGCCACTCATGGATGTGGTTTTTGATGTGACTAGTGGTATTCTGAAGACACGACAACAAGATTTCCATTCCCTTGTCATATCTAACTGAGAGTTGGAAGTATTAGAGGAACATGAAGGTTAATGAAGTGAAATCAGGGTAAGAGGCTTGGGGCAATTTGATATACCATTTTTCCACAGCACTCATAAGTTTGCATTGGAATAACCTCAGTCGGATGGAGTCATCCACAATACTGTTTAAGGAACACCATAAATGGAATGACATAATGTGGTTTTTGGGGTATTCCCTCGCCTTTCCTTCAAACTTTGGGATGTCTGAAGGAAGTTTATTCAGCATGGGAGGCTAATGAGGTTGATGAATAATGGGTTCATTCGTTAATCTAGCCAAGTCTGGTAAATTAAGACGAGCGATAAAGGGTAGGCTCGATTCGAGGTTGGTTCAGGATGGACTGACGATGGTCTTGGGGTTTAAAGGACCATGGTGTGTGTTTGTGTGATTGGGGGAATGAAAGGTTGACCACCCATTGTAGGGATTGGTGGAATGGTTGCAGAAGTGAAAGGTCCACTTCCCCCAGTCATGAAGGGTGGAATGGTAGGGATTGTGCGAGCTAGTGTAGGGAAACTACTAATGGCTATCATACCTACAACATCATGCATAGTGTTGGTGGGTCCACTAGCGGGGATATTTGTGATTATGGGTGGCAAGGACATGGGTCCTCCACCAACTATCCCTCCTTGGAAGGGATCAGGATGGATTCCATCCATGGGGCTAGATGGGGAGTAAACAAATTGGGTTCGGATTGGTAAGAAACCAAATCTGAATCATAGGCAGTATGTCCTTCCGAAGGTGAGGAAGGTTGTCGAAGGGGGGCTCTACAGTGGTGGTATAAAAAACCAAACTGAGGGGATTTCCCCCTAAGTTGAGAGGAAAATCATGGTGAAGTAATGGTGGATTATTGTAGTCACTAGTAATGAATTTTGTACCCCATTTTAAATTGGCTTCATATTGGTTCACAGGTAGTCACTTGGCCACCAAGACTGCCAGAATATAGCGCTTTGGATTTTTCCTCACAAGGGTGTATCTAGTCAATTGGTGAGGGTCGTTGCCCATTTTGATTAGCAATTCCTCTTGTTGGCCAGATACTGTTATCGAATAAATATACTCAATCGAAATCAACCAGGTCTCCCTAGTCCAAGTGTATCTAGAACAAATCAAATACAGAATACGATCTACTTTCCTAGATCAAATAGAAATGAAAAGAAACAGATAGATCACTTCTCTATAATATGCAAATCCTCTTCTCTCTTTGTTGATCCAAGATCCATAATCTTCAGATATTCAGCTACAAAACCTTGTAAAGCAAGTGGAAACAAGCAAAAAGCATATGTGTATCCAAACATATAATCGATCTAAGATAATAGTTAAGGAAGAAAGCTCTAAACATTATTAACACAATAACATTTATGGAAAGATATCTGTATTAATGTAATCAAGGAGATACATAGAATTACATAGGAGAGAACATCACAACCTATCCTTAACGCTACAATATTCCATCCAACAATCCAAGCCAAGCCTCCAAAGGATGATAGGGATCACCTAAAAATTCCACCAGCATAATAGGTTGAGGATTAGGAGGAGGGATCTAAGGGATCTTCCCAATAGGTTATGAACCAAATGCCACCTCACCTAAATGATAGGGATATACATCCACCTCTTCCACCTTCGAGAAGGGTCTCGAAACTCCATTTTTTTCCCTCAAAATAGAACCGACGCACCTTCCATGAAGGGAAAAAATACCGTCAGCGCACCTAGCAGTGGGAGACAGAGCACCGACAGCGGCACACCTAGCATGAAGGGAAAAATATCCTTCGGCACACCTAGCATGAAGGACAAGAGCGCTAGACTTCCTAGAGAGGGAAAAAAGGTAGAAAAAACCTTAGCATCAATCCAATTTAGCAGAGAGAAATTTGGGGATTAGGAAAAGGGTTGACACATGGATCAAAAGTGCAAGATTTCGATGTAACAGAATTCCCTCCAAAGCATGAAGTTAGAGGAATGTGATAGGTGAATGCTTTGCAAAGTGAAGAAATCTAAGGCAAGGATGTTGGTTGGAAGCTACTGCAGTACCACTGACTCAAATCTCAAATGACTCATAACATGGCTACCGACCAATACAATGCAGATCCATGGTAGTAGAGACCGACTGAACACAATCATGGATACTAGACACAAACGTAGATCCATGATGATATGATAACACAACCATTACCAATACAAAAGTGGATTCATGTAATATAACTCAAAACAACCTCCATCACAACCTGGCTGAAGATATATGACAACCCAAGGTCTTCAAGCCGAACCCGCAACGATACGAATCTAACCATGTGATTACAATGTATTGATGTCGAACATGGTAGAAACCAATTGATTACCAGTCAATGATGTAAATCATTAACAAGTGCGAGGGAAATCACCATTGATGTCAATGATTCCCAAGGTATCATAGTACATACCATCGAATGTGAATAAATGACTTGGAGTCGAACACTCGATGAGATATTTCAATCAAGAGCCAATGATGTAAACTCATGTTGAAAGCAAGGTAACCTGCCATTAAGGAATGCAATACCAAAGTACTTGGCTTGGCTTCTATGTCTAATCCCTAGATAAGGAGTTGAAGTCAAAAGGAATAGACTCATCAAAGGAGGGCCATGATGAATCCCCCATCATTGACACGAAACATGATCATAGATGTTTTGGAGTAAACTAGACAACATAGTGATGTACGAAACTGACTTAGAGATGACCAACATGATATAAGGTAAACTAATTGCAGACAGTGGATAAATGACCAAACTTCTCTTAAACATGAGCATGGCATGACTTGGCATTATTGACCCAAGAATGATACCAATCCCCCAATCCAACTAACAGTGAGAGTATTCTTGGACAACTCAAAGGAGTAATAAGACTCTAGGAATTATCAAGACTTGAAGACAAATGGATTACTGAAGTACTGATATGCATATGCAAGTGAGTGCCACATTCAAGAGTGACTATGTACTGCCATAACAAAATACAAACTCTTTCCTTAATTTCCCCATCATGATTGATGAGTACCTCATTGCTTTTTAACGAGCTGGAAAAGGGTAACAAACGCTCGATATAGCTCGTCCTTCGGATGAGTCCAATATCATATGTTTTACGAATATGAGAAAGGAGGGGTTCGTTCCCAGAAAGGGTCCTTCATTGTTTGATTTTATGATTCTGATGAAAGCAAACGCATTTGTCATTTCATGTTTAGAGAGTCTGAAATGACTAAGAAGACTCCAAAGGGTCCTTTTTTGTAAATAGGTCTAGTCAGTCTGAAAAAAAGATAACCTACCACCAACTAGTCAGTCGTTTTGATACTTTTACAAGCGTGAACGTAACAAGTTCGCTTGGAAATATTTTCTTGTTTTTAAGGAGACTGAAAAGAGTTTAAATATAACTCCATAATGAGTTCTTTTTTTATAATCCAATTTTAACGAATCTGAAAAATTGTAAAACTATACTCGATACCTCTTCACTGATTTTTTAACGATCACAACAAAGGTATAAAAGGCACTCGGAACATTTTTCATGTTTGAATCTAGAGCACGAAAAAGCAATAAAGTAAGCTCAAACTGGTTTTCATGTTTTAACCAGAACACGAAAATGAAAAGTAAGCTCAACACCTGTTATAGTTGATTTTACCACACCAGGTGAATCACACTTGTATGGCCTTCCCCTGTCCCTCTGTAGACTCCTAATACCCCTTGGACCATTTTTTGTCCTTTGATGTTTCCTAGACCATCCCTATAAACAGGTTAAAATTGCTATCCATGAATTTTAAACCCCTTATCACGTATATACGCAGGTTTGACCCCTAAAACTGTGTACATCGGGATGTGTAAAAAATCCAAATCCTTTTGAAGTTTTCCTTGACATGGATCTGACTCACTTGTCTCCTAGCCTTCCATATCCCCTGAGATCGCTCGGATTTGACCTTTCATTACCCCATTGAAAATCTATATAAGGAACCCTTTGGATACATTGAAGGCATAAGAGAATTGAGAGCAAAGAAACTATAGTCCATTGTTGCCGAAGCTTGTGCTTGAGTTTGCATCCCTTTGTCCCTTGGAGCACTTTAGTGTTCTTCCCAATATTTCCTTTTGATTGTGAGATTGCTATCGAGAGATGGAGGATTGAGGTGGTGGAGGCCCTAGTGGGGGATTCAGTTTCTCTGATTCGCAGACATGCCGATAGAGGTTTTATTCATTGTAATCTCTGATTTTATATTAATAGAAATATCTTTTCCTATCCAATAATGTATGTTTGAATGAATATTTTATCCATAGATGATTTCAAATGCTTATACATTGTTGATTATATATGCTAGAGTAGATCTAACACCAATTTATATAGTATTTTTGTCTTGTTTACTTGTTGTTGAGGAAGTGATTCATCAATTCAAGCTGAAGTTGGAAGGCTCAATGGGGATCTACTTCAACCATCCAGAATAAGGTATGAGGTTTGATCCTTTAGTGTTAGATATTTGATTTCTCTTGCATATTGGAAAGGCTTGATTTCTAGAGTCAAGCTGTTTGTTGTGGTACCCCAAGCCATAGTAATTTATCTCTGTAATAGAATTGGCGACTCCACTGGGGATGTTCCTTGTTTTTATTTGGGGTTTGCGGGAACAATAGGCTTGATATTCTTAAATTTCTCTTTGGTTGTCCTTGTTTTTGTGTTGCATTTTATAGGATGTTCATCCATTGACACTCCCCTTTATTGGTTTGACCCTTGGCCTACTTTTTACCACTGTCTTCTCTGTATACATAGGTTTTTGGGTAAAAGTCATGTATACACGTAGGTTTTTGGCCAAAATACATGTATCCATGTAGCGTTTTGGCCAAAAGTCACGTATATATGTAGTTGTTCTTTAAACAGTCACGTACACCCTCCCTTTTGGTGAGTTTGATGTTGTGGTAAGTTGTTGGGTGGGTTGTAAGTGTGGTTGGGTCTTCCTTGGGTATGATGTTGTCTGTTGGATGCTTCTTTTGTGACCAGAGACCGCTTTTTCATTGATTTTTCTTTGAAAGTAGTTTTAGTCATTTATCCTTTTTGTTTTTCCATTAGTGCATTAATCTTTTTTGTCTCAGTGTCTTGCTGGGATTGTGTTTTATACTTGCTGCAGATATTGAGAGTTTTAGATGACTTTTATTGCATTTTTCATTCTTTTATATTGAAAAATACAAGGTAGTTGCATTTTTTGCATATGGATTTGAGGAGGTACTTTCATTGGATTGCTTGGATGAGAGTTTTATTTAGGCTTTCATATAGGAAGGATTGCATTGGCATTCGGAAAGGAATATATATTTATGCATCTCATGTAGTGTCATACCCTATTTTTCATTTGACAAAGATTGCACTTAGCATTGTTTTTTTATGGTGTGCATATTTACTTTACTACTGTTGGGCTATAGGGCAGACCCAGGTTTTATACCATTAACTTCGCACCAACAAACATACCCACAGTGTTGGCCCTTTCGGCAACAACATGCGAACAGGTTGCAGTCTCACATGAAACAGCTATGCGGTGCCGCAGAACCAGGTTTCTGCAAGCAGAAGAGGGATATTACTGTACCTTTAGCCTTAAAAACAAATATTTATACCAAACAAAGCTTTGATATTTAATTAATTAGCTTCGTAGTTAGATAAAAGACGTTTCTTTCTTAACCCTTAACTGGGAATTCACAGTGAAGTTAGTATTAACAATTATCTTACTTTATCAATTATATACTTATCAATGCATAAAATAAAACCATAACAGAAACAACACAAAAGAACCACAACACAAGATATAACGTGGTTCACCCCCAGTGTAGGGGCTATGTCCACAAAACTGCTCTTTTATTCCACTTCTTACAAAACGACAGTTCTGATCTGCGCACTCAGTAGCAGATCCACCCTTCAAGTCTAACTGTGCACTTAGCTATAGTTCCTTTCTTACAATCTGTGCACTCAGCTGCAGTTCCTTTCCTTACAAAACCCTTTGCGCACATAGCTGCAGAGGTCGTCCACGCACAAAGCTAGGACTTGACCTTAAAACCCAAAAATAGATCTATCTTATTTGCATCGGATGATCCTCATTTCATTTGATACCCTCGGCATCTTTACATGAGTGCCTATTTATACAAGTGCACTATTACAAAATCATGGGATTACACCCAAAAATTATGGACAATTACAAAAAAGAGGGCTTTGACTCAACCCTGACACCCCTAAGACTATTTTGAGTCACAACTCCGCTTACAAGCTTCCACAAAAATTGTGGAGTTACGAAAATTAGTGACCGTTAAGGCGCACACCCCAACAGGCCCCTAAGACTCACCAGTGTCCCGTCCCGGGACACTCTGCTGCTTGTCTGGTGGGAGAATCTTGTTGGCGAAGATAGTAAACTACTGTCGGCTGCTTGCTCCTTCTTTACTAGCTCCTTTTGCACTCTGCCGAGTTCTGTATCCGTCTGCATCTTTGTAACCATCATCTTTAATTTTCTTGCCTTCCTTCTCCCTTATATGCCTGTCATCATCGTCATCCCTTCTGCTACTTCTACCACGGCCGCAGTGTAACAACTTAAATAATAACAAACAATAATACTACTACTACTAATAATAATAAACATATATATATATATATATATATATAAAATAAATAATAATAATAAATAATGTCTTTACTAAAAGACATGACTATTAATGAAAGGGTATTTCACCACAATATAAATAATAGACCCTCATATGTAATTCATCATCTTATCTATTATCAATATTTATTACTACTTACCAACATGTGGGATTCAGATTACCTGTGGGCATTTTAGAGAATTTACGAACGTTAAAGAAGCATTTACTGCTTCAAGTAAAGAAGCTCATTCGCTTCAAGTGGTATCAGAGCGAGGTTACTATTCAAGCTTCTAGGGTTTCCCTAGAAAATAGGACCTTGTCCTTAAAATAAAAAAAATAAAAAATAAAAGGTGAATAAAAGTAAAACAAAAAAAAAGGGTTAAAAGTGAAACCACACATGGTTTCTAAATAAGTGGGGCTGGGTTTGAAAATAAAGTTCAAAATAATAACTTGTAAAGAGAAAGTGAGATTTGAACCTAGGTGGGGAATGTAACACTCATCCCCCCCAACCACCCAATCTACTCACATTTTACAAAACTTAAGGGAAAATAAAGATTTTATTATATAATAATTAATATAATTATATTAATTATTATTCCTTAAATCTCACCATTCTTAAATTGTATTATTAAATAGTCGAAGAAATATTTTTCCAAAAGAGACATATTGAGAATTATTAAAGCTTTTGTATCTATCCTTCTAGAAGAAACGAAGACAAAAGTGAAGTAGAAACATAGTCACAAACAATGGCTACTACATATTCGGAAATGAAGGCCCGACTACAAACAACAGTGGACGAGTTAGAACAATACAAGGAGATCAATAAAAGTCTACAAGCTAAGGTTGAGACAAAAAAGTGGTTGAAAGAGTGGAAAGATGATGAGAATATCCGCTTATGGAATCAAAATCGACAACTAGAACGAACCATAAGAGATAACAAAAAAATGTTGTCTGATCAGGATAACGAAATATCATGTTTAAAAATTCATAATCAAAACCTAGAAGACCAGATCAAAAAGTTAAAAAATGACAAAAAATCACCATATGGATGCGATAATGAATTAGAAGAAGAAATAAAGCATCTAAACAAACTCATTATGGAAAAAGATGCTGAATTGGCGCAAGTCCAGATGAGGTTAGAAAATCAAGGAGCAGAGTTACGTCTTCATAAACAACAAAAGGAAAAACTCCAGCAGCAGTATGATGACAATAAGAAGACACATAAGTTAGAACTGACAAAAGTCAACAAGATTTTATCAAGCCATTCCGAAGAAATTTTCAGATTAGGTAATCATAACAAGACACTAGTCACAAAAATTAAGAAGTTGAAATGTAGTCGGAAGACAGAACAATCTACGGAAGACATTGAAGGAAAACTTCTAGACAAACAGGAAGAAAATCGTTGTATCAGAAGGCATAATGAAGATCTTAAGGAACAACTTAAGAAGTCTGAAGATGACAGAAAATCACATGTAGAAGTGATTAAGACTTTTCAAAATGATAACATGCAGTTAGAAAACAAGTCGGAAAAGATACAGAATGAAGCTTTAAAACCTCAAGAGACGAAAAAACAACTTTCTACTCAGATCAATGCTAAAAAAATGGCACTCATAAAAGACAATGACATTGTGAAAATTCCATATCGACACCCCCACCATAAAAACAAATATTCTAAAAAGTGGGAAATGTCGAAAGATAGCGATATCAATGTGATCAAATCTCCTAACGATGGATCAGTACTAAATGCCAACAGTCCACAACAAATCAATTTGGGATGGATTGATTCATCCACATATCAAAAGTTGTGCTCAACTCTTAGTAGTTCATATCGACACGTTTCATCAGCTGTGACAGCACACAAGATGATGCAGAAACATTATAAGGCTTTGAGGACAAAGCCTTTCTAAGGGAGTGGCAATGTAACAACTTAAATAATAACAAACAATAATAATACTACTACTACTAATAATAAACATATATATATATATATAATAAATAATAATAATAAATAATGTCTTTACGAAAAGACATGACTATTAATGAAAGGGTATTTCACCACAATATAAATAACAGACCCTCATATGTAATTCATCATCTTATCTATTATCAATATTTATTACTACTTACCAACATGTGGGATTCAGATTACCTGTGGGCATTTTAGAGAATTTACGAACGTTAAAGAAGCATTTACTGCTTCAAGTAAAGAAGCTCATTCGCTTCACGCAGCTTGCTTGATCCTTCATCCTATCATCCTTAGCAAACTACCTATGTTCCTTATGCTGTTGAATTCCTTCACAATATTTATGATGGTCATGGGAATCATTGGGCCTTCTAAATCTATCAGTGACTCCATCCCTCGAACTGCCTCCCGTTCATGTCCTATCGAACATTTGACCATCCACAACTTTGGGTTCTTAATAGATGGTATGCCTGTGATTGCATGCCAATGTAGTTTTTCATAAGACAAACAACATGCCTCCCTTCTGCTGATCCAGGAGGATACATCTTGGGAACCTCCGGGGTTTTTCCTGAGGGTTTGTGCCTTTCTTCGTACCATTTAGAGTGAACTTCTGCCTTAAATTTCTTCCTAGTTGAACATTTCTACATAGGTGGATGCAGCACTGGGGGAGTTTAGATGCAGGTGGATTGCTGATAAGGTTCTACAGACCTCTCTCCCTGAACTCTCGTAACAACTCCTGGACTTCGCGATCAGTCGACATGGTCTTAACTGTAAACTCAAGAAAATGTGTAATGCAGGAGTCGCAGGCCTGCATGGCTTCTTATAGAATCCCACGACAAAATCTGCCATCATGGTGCATTAAGGACACCAAATATGATGGAGCGGTGGTAAATCCTGTTCACATGGTGCTAGATTTTCCCAAAATATCATCATTACAAGCAGTTAAGGAAGCTCACGTGCCGACGCTGCCAAACCTAGTTTGTCCCATCAGTCACATTTTAGGCTGTGACAGACCTTTATTCTTTGACACAACCACTAACTTTAGCTTCGTCACAATGTTGACCTTCGACCCATCCTGACCCAACTGCCAACCGAACTTCGACCTTCAAACTTTGACAGCCTTCAATACTTCGTAGCTCTGAGAACAACTTCATTATAGTCTAGTACCCAATTTCAACTGTTCTTGGTACTTAGACTCTCCTTCTTGCTGTTACTTCTAATTAGGGGGTCCAGGATTATCCCTGTACTTCTTTAATCTACTTCCATTCACCATGGAAGGTAAAATTTCTCCATTCAATTTAGCTAACTGGACTGCACCACCGTCGGTAACTTCTTGAACTATGTATGGTCCTTTCCAATGTGTTTTGAATTTTCCTAGGAACTTCATGAATTTACTGTCATATAAGAGCACAAGATCACCAATCTGGAATTGCTTCTTCTTAATGTGTCTATCATGCCATGCTTTTTCTCTAGCTTTCTGTACTTGCTACTGGAAACCTGCAATGAATCTGTCTTCCTCTAGTTCTAGCATTTTTACCAGCCTTTCTTTCAATGTAGCTGGGTCATCCATCTCTGTGAAGGCAGATATTCTGAGGCTAGGAACAATGTATTCCATGGGCATAACTGCTTCTTGTCCATAGACCAGCCTAAAAGGTGTATGGCCTATCAACTTCTTGCAAGTGGTTCTATAATCCCATAGTACTGCTGGAATTCTAAGATCCCAATCATTTATGTTAACATTGCAAACCTTCGTCAGAGCGTTCTCAAGGATCTTGTTAAAGGCTTCAACAGTTCCATTTGCTTAAGGATGGTAGGCAGTACTCTTCTGATGATATACTTGAAATTATTCGGTTAATGCTTCAATAGTCTTATTTAGGAAGTGTGATCCTTGATCACTCATAAGAATTCTAGGACACCCAAATCCTGACAAGATATTATCGAAGATGAACTTCGCAGCTATAACAGTGCTACAATTCTTGACTGGTTGAGCTTCGGCCCAACGAGTAAGGTAATCAGTCGTTGTAATAATGTATCTTGCTCCAGATTTCTTTGCAAGGGAATTGATTGGTCCAACAAAATCAATAGCCCATTTGTCAAATGCTTGTAAAGTTACCTACGGAACCAGAGGCATCTCATCCCTTCTGGATGGTTTTCCTATCCTCTGACAAATATTGCAGTTGTGGCAATACTCTCTTGCATCCTTATGAATCGTAGGCCACCACAATCCAGCTATCAGAATCTTATGAGCTGTAGCTTTTCCTACATAATGACCTCCTGTTGCTCCTGAATGTGCCTCAACCAATATCAATGGATTTTCATGTGCTAGGACACATCTGCGCAATATTTCATCTGGTCCCATCTTATATAACTGTCCTACTATCAAGGTAAAGTCAAATGCTCTGACCACTAGCTTCTTCTTCTATTGTGTCGTCATCTCAGGGGGTGGAAAACCTCTGGATAAGTACTGAACAATATCCTGAAAATAGTCATCAACCATCTGGATGGAAAACAACTAGGCATTAGGAAGACCTTCGTCCAAGCTAGTGGGTTCTTCTCCTGACTCGAGCCTCGACAAGTGGTCAGGCCCTAGGTTAAGTATCCCAGGCTTAACTATGATCTCAAATTCATACTTCTGAAACATAATCAGCCATCTACATATCCTTCCACCTAACACAGGTTTGTTAACCAAATACTTCAAAGCAGAATGGTCAGTGAACATCTTAAAATGCGATCCTAACAGATAGTGTCGAAACTTCTGCAAGGCATAAACCATATCTAGACCTTCTCGTTCTGTCATAGTATAATTCTTTTCTGCTGTGGACAATTTTCTACTTGCAAAAGCAATAGGGTGATCAATATCACCTTCACTTGACTGAGCCAATACTACACCTAAAGAAATGCAAGATGCATCGACATGAACATGAAACTCCTTATTCCAGTCAGGGAATACTAGGATAGGGGCAGCTACCATCTTTTCTTTCAAAATATCCAAGCTTTCCTGACACTCAGGTGTCCATTCAAACTTAATATCTTTCTTCAATTTCTTTTCCATAGGGGCTGTAATCTGAGCATATCCTTTGATAAATTTCCTGTAATATCCAGTATGACCAAGTGTAGTGCAAAGTTGCTTAACAGACTTCAGAGGTGGGAAGTTCACAATGATGTCTATCTTTGTAGGATCCACCATCAATCCTTGCTTGCACACAATGTGACCTAGAAGAATTCCAAAAGGTGCACAAAAGATACACTTCTTCAGATTCAATGAAATCTGATGCTGTCTACACTTATCTAGCATGAGCCTTAAGATAGCTATATGATCTTTCAATAAGCCAAAGATGGTCCAATCATCAAAGTAAACTTCCAAGGACTTATGAATGAATTCCTTAAATGCAGATATGACTAGTCTGGAAAACATAGTAGGTGCATTCTTCAATCCAAAAGGCATAACTGTATACTGAAACGATCCCATTTCTATAGCGAAGGTTGTCTTATGTCTATCCTTTGGAGCAATTCTGATCTGATGGTAACTTGAAAATCCATCAGTGAAAGAATACACTTATTCACCTCTGACATTGTCTAAAACTTCATCTGTAAAGGGAGTCGGAAACAGATCATGTAAACAGGCATCATTCAGCTTCCTAAGATCAACACAAATTCTGATTTCTCCCTTGGTATTCTTTTCTTGTACCACCATGGGGCTGACCCATTCTGACTCTTCAACAAGCTTAATGATTCCTGCTGCGAGCATCTTATCTAGCTCCACCCTGACATTTTCTTTATACTTAGGGTTCATCTTATAAGGGCGCTGCTTCATAGGCTTCGCATCAGATTTCAACGGGATTTTTATCACTCCTATATCACCAAGGATACCTTTCATTTCTGAGAACTTCGTCGAAAATAGGTCCTAATACTCATGGAGAAGTTGGGTCACTTTGCTTACCGTTTCTTCATCCCAATATTCTCCAATAGTATCATACTTAGGAATTTCTTCTGACCCAATGTTTACTTGCCTTGTCTTCAAGGGCTGAGTCACTTCTGGTGCTTCGACTACTGGTCCATGTACTTCACAGTGTCCTTCCGACTCAGGAATTTTTATGTTTCCCAGGTCATCATCCTCTTCAATTGTGAGGTTATAGCATTCTACTGCATTGGCTTCTTGTTCTTTCCAATCAGGTTGGTACTCGGGTGTTTTTTTACCATCAAACACCTTAGTGTGAATCAGCCTAATAGCTGTGTCCAAAGCAGGACAAACCTCATTAATAGAAAATGTCAGCACAAAACTATCAACAAGACTATCCCAACTTACAGTACCATGGCGAAGCTCCACCTCTGCATACCAATTCTTCGTGATAGGTTCCAGGGTGTGCACAAACTGATGTACCCATTCTTCACGAGGGACATGCTTCCATGCTTCATAAAACTCTTCCAAATGTCCTTGAGGGCTAGTCTGACCATTAAACCTACTTCGCACCTTCTGAGGTTGATCCACAAATCTGAGGTGAAGAATCTTTTGACAAGATTCCCAACTCTGAATATACTTCTTATGACCATTCCACCATCTAGCAGCTGTGGTTCTAAATACTGAATCTAGAGTTTCCATTTTCTATGAATCTTGTACCTACTATGAAAATTGCAAAATAAACTCTTTGGGGTCTGTGAAGCCATCAAAAATAGGTAAGACTCTTGTCTTTGAGCCAATCCATCTGAGAGACTTGGTAATTCTTGCACACCGATGTCCATGTAGCTCATAAAGTCTATGCTGCCAATTCTCTAGGCCTTCATCTGAATCAGTCATGCAAGAA
>LPNX010720112.1:35338-96913 GCA_001517045.1 Pseudotsuga menziesii | reverse complement strand
TTTTTTCTTATGCAACCCAAATCACCAAATCTATCTATCTGATGCTAAAAGAAAAAGAAGACAAGCATACAACAATTAGAGGAAAAGGTAAGAATCCCGAGGTAGAAAAGGTAACAAAAAAAAAGATCACAATGTAAATTTAACACATTTTCATTGAGAACTAAATCGCATATGCGATATATCGCCTATGTGATAAATCGCATATACGATATATCGCCTATGTGATATGGAAAACCCTTTCCCTCCATCAAAAAAGCTAAAATTCAATATCACATATGTGATATACCACAGGTGCGTTATATCGGAAATGCGATTTATGTTTTATAGAAAATGTAGGGTGGCGTTGTGTTGGCCACCTTTAACATATCAAAAGACATAATTCGTCTGAACCCACGCACAAAGAATGGTTGGACATGCAAATTTTTATCATTACTTACATAATTGCATAGTTTTGTACAGGTTTGGGTGGATTTCAATGGGGAATGTACGTAATAGAGGAAGAAAGTCAGCAAGGATGGTGCTTACACCGGAAGAAGCAAAAAATAAAAAGCAAAAAAAAAGGGAAGATTCAAGAAATTGTCGGCATTCATTAGATGAGCAAATAGTTCCCATTCCCCCTCAATAGATACCTGACCTAGAGGCTAAGGAAGATAATGCAACATTAAAATAAGATGGTTATATGGAAGTTGATATTATTCATCCATTAGTAGACGGTCAATCTTTTGAACAGTTCAATAATTATGTTACTCTTGATGGAAATGTGACTTAGCAACAACCATGTTCGGTGGTTCAATCTCCTAATCGAAGTTTTGAGCCAGTAGTGGATGTAAACGTCACTCCAGCATTTCAAACGGCAAGAAAATTTGCATCAAAACGAAAGAGAAATCCTAAACGAATACAAGTGGATGAGAGAGGATTGACTTCCATGGAAGGTAAGGTGGCTAAACACACTATCCTTCATCATTCTTCTCAAATAATGAAACAATATTTTGATAACAAATGCAAAGCTGGTAAATGCCAACTGTTTTTAGCTTTGCTTAAATCTAGAAATATGGCAACTGTTAGAAGAAATTTAGGCATAAAAACGATGAAGAATATGGAATCAAGTAATCACATTGTTAAATCTCTTGCTGCTGCATTCACATTGATTGGTAAAAAAACTCATTCAAAAGACTGTAATGTGGCTCGTCGTGTATTGGCTGAATCAATTGTATGTAGATCCACAAGGCAACGTCATTTACTTAAATGCACATCAGAAATTGTTCCTTTACATCCAAAGACTCTTAAAAAATATTCAGTAAGAAGAGACAACCTTGATGTAGAGGGACAAATGGAAACATTAAGGGCATTTAGCGGTAGACTGCCCCGCAAAGACATGAAGTTAGTCGAAGCAGTGAAGGGCCTAGTGCAAATGTTTTGGCATGATAACACTAGGACTTATTCTAACACGAAGGATGTGTTAAAACATTGTAGGGGTTCTCATCACACTGAACCTCATGTTAAGCATTATCCGACATGACACAAACTCAACTGTTCGAGATGTTTAAAGTTTCCCATGTAGAGCTAAGGCTCGGGAAAAGATCTTTTGAAAAATGCAAGCCTTGGTATGTTAGAATCAATACCATCTGGAACACTTGTTGTTGTAGATACCACATAGATTTTGACCTATATTACCATACATTTGCACATATACGTCGTTTTTTGCATCCTAACCATGTGCAGGAATGGTCAAGTATAGTATTGCCAATTTCATCCAGAGATTTCATCCATAGCCTCATGTGTCCGAGGCAAGATGGGAAGACACATTACTTAAAACAATGTGTAGACGGTTCTTGCAACAATTGTGGTGGGCTATCCCTATGGTCTGATTGCATCTATGAAAGTGAAGATCAAGCATTCGGGAATGCAATTGTTGAGAAGCAGAACTATCAGTATGAGACATATCAGCTAAATGATGGGAAAGAAAGCAGGAATATTAAATTGGTGACTTCACAGGTAAATTCTTGAATATTGACAAATTAATATTCACGTGTACACACACATTTTTTTTGTGGTTTATTGACATATTAATATTCATGTACCAGGTTCGAGTATGTGGTTTTATTCCATAGTTTCGTGGAAAGATCCAACAGTACATTCAACATGTCGATATGGCACGGTGGCAAGATGAGCAATTCAGAATATGCCGGGACACCTTCCCTCTTGGAACAATACTATCAGTGGTTGACTTTGCTGAAAATTACACCCTACAACCACAAAATGAAATTCAAAGTCAATACTATCACTCAGAGTAGGTGAGCATAATGGTGCATATCATGTATCAACATGGGCAAGATAGCAGTGAAGAGAAATGTGTGATACTGAAAGAAAGTCACTTCTACATAAGTGACGACCGGACCCATGACATCCATTACGTGCAACATTGCTTTAAATTATTCTATGACTACGTCATAGCTATGGATATACCATTTTATTGTCATATCATTTGGTCAAATGGTTGTGCTGGACAGTTCAAGAATGCATGTGTATTTTAATGGTTGTGTTTGTTGCACCTAAAAATACAAGGTGCCACATGTATGGAACTACTTTGAAACTGGTCATGGAAAAGGAGAGCACGATGGTGCTGGTTCATGCATTAAAAATTCCCTTCGAATATAAGAGATGAAGTTTACAGGTGCTCGCCTTCGAGACGCAGCATCTATAGTCCAATGGTGTGCATCTGTCATGGGAGAACAAGAAACAAGGAAACACTTAGTGCGAAGAATATTCTGGGAGGTTACAAATGTGGATCAATCACAAACACCTCGAGTGAACACAGTGCATGGAACTCGACAGTTTCATTCAATTAGAAGCTCAGACAAGTCGGCCCTACAAATTTGGACAAGATTGAAGGCTTTCTTTTGTAGTTCTTGTAGCATTGGTGAATGGGATGATTGTGAGCATACTGATACTGTTGATACATGGGAACGAGTGACACTTGGTACCAATTTCAATGGGGGAAATGAAATAGACCATTTGGAAGATGATCAGACACATATTTATAGAGACTATGATCACATATCGGATCTCATACAAGCAGGTACATGAGTAGTACCTAAATAAGAAAATGACCCCTATGTAAATTTTTTACTCGATCTTTGTATAATCTAATTTATGTAGAAATTAGATATGTAAGCCCTTATTTACAAAATGTAAATTGTTAACTCGACCTATTTCTTTTCATAGGTCAGATATATGCAGTGGTTGCCCCAAAAAATAATGAATGGGGTTCTGACTATTGGTTGGCACGTTACTTAGAGGGGAAACAAACCCTTCTAGAACCTGTTACAGATGATGAAAATATTGAATTCCCAACAGGCTCGATGGTTATAAAATGGGAGTACTTGACACTTGCAGCACAATAGAAAAGGAAGGGTGGGTATGTATATTAGGATTATAGACCAGGAGCTATTATATACCACTCCACCAACCTAGTAGTTGGTACAAACATCAAGCTCCGCACACTTTCTCACAAAAATAGGTCACATGTATGATACTTGCTACCTCATATATAGCACGAAATATTGATGGACACTATCGGCACCAGAGATGATCCAGATGGCCTACTTGTATGAGTGCATTGTCAGGTGCGTTATTTAAACCATGTTTGCACATTTTCATTCGGTTCTCTTTTCTTTCTTATGATGTTACTAATGTCTAGCCTTTGGTGTTCCTAGGATACAAACACCATCTATGGCACATTGGAGGTGCCAAGAATGGTGTCTTTAGACACCACCAAATTTAGTTCAGAAAATAACAAGTTCTCGAGTTGTTTAAATTTACATTTCTTGATTTGTTTAGTTTAATATATATATACATTTAATTAGGAGCTCTACAACTAGAAACACATGATCACCATCACCCTGAATGCACCTACTAGGCTTTCATGAGTCACCAATACTTGCATGCTACAACTAGGGTCAAGACAACTTATTTTATGTCCAACTAGGGTTTGGAGAGCAATTATGCAAGTTAAGAGAGTGAACTAGAAACACATGATCACCAATGCTTGAGATGTCCACCTAGCATTAGGTAAAATGTGCTTTCAATGGTGCTGTAAAAACTCTCTAGGTTTTTGTTCACTAGGATCTCACTATAAATTGTCATGGTGTTAAACAAGACCTAATTGGAATGCAAATACTGCTACTCTTTAGTACATTTAATTTAGGAGAGTCAACTACAAACACTTGATATCACCAACACTTGAACATGCACCAACTAGGGTTTCATGAGTCACCAAGTTGTTCATGCTCCAACTAGGGTCAATACAAGGTATGAGATGTCCAACTAGGGTTTGGTGAGCAATCATGCAAGTTAGGCTCGAGTCAACTACACACACATGATATCGTGCAAATACTTGCACATGCACAACAACATTATCGGGAACTAAACATTATTGTGGCATGCTCCAATTAGGGTCAAGACAAGGTATGAGATGTCCAACTAGGGTTTGGTGTGTAATCATGCAAGTTAGGAGAGTGAACTACAAACACATGATCACCAATACTTGCATGCTCCAACTAGGGTTAAGACAAGTTCATAGATGTCCAACTAGGGTTTGGTGAGCAATCATGCAAGTTAGGAGAGCCAACTACAAACACATGAGATCACCAATACTTACACATGCACCAACTAGGGTTTCATGATTCACCAAGTTGTGCATGCTCCAACTAGGGTCAAGACAAGGTATGAGATGTCCAACTAGGGTTTGCTGAGCAATCATGCAAGTTAGGCTCGATTCAACTACAAACACATGAGATCGTGCAAATACTTGCTCATGCACAACAACATTATTGGTAACTAAACATTATTGTGGCATGCTCCATTTAGGGTCAAGACAAGGTATGAGATGTCCAACTAGGGTTTGGTGAGAAATCATGCAAGTTAGGCTCGAGTCAACTACAAACACATGAGATCATGCACATACTTGCACATGCACAACAACATTATTGGGAACTAAACATTATTGTGGCATGCTCCAATTAGGGTCAAGACAAGGTATGAGATGTCCAACTAGGGTTTGGTGCGTAATCATGCAAGTTAGGAGAGTGAACTACAAACACATGACCACCAATACTTGCATGCTCCAACTAGGGTCAAGACAAGGTCATAGATGTCCAACTAGGGTTTGGTGAGCAATCATGCAAGTTAGGAGAGTCAACTACAAACACATGAGATCACCAATACTTGCACATGCACCAACTAGGGTTTCATGAGTCACACAAGTTGTGCATGCTCCAACTAGGGTCAAGACAAGGTATGAGATGTCCAACTAGGGTTTGGTGAGCAATCATGCAAGTTAGGCTCGAGTCAACTACAAACACATGATATCGTGCCAATACTTGCACATTCACAACAACATTATTGGGAACTAAACATTATTGTGGCATGCTCCAATTAGGGTCAACACAAGGTATGAGATGTCCAACTAGGGTTTGGTGCGTAATCATGCAATTTAGGAGAGTGAACTACAAACACATGATCACCAATACTTGCATGCTCCAACTAGGGTTTGGTGAGCAATCATGCAACTTAGGAGAGTCAACTACAAACACATGAGATCACCAATACTTGCACATGCACCAACTGGGGTTTCATGAGTCACCAAGTTGTGCATGCTCCAACGAGGGTCAAGACAAGGTATGAGATGTCCAAATAGGGTTTGGTGAGGAATCATGCAAGTTAGGCTCAAGTCAACTACAAACACATGAGATCATGCCAATACTTGCACATGCACAACAACATTATTGGGAACTAAACATTATTGTGGCGTGCTCCAATTAGGGTCAAGACAAGGTATGAGATGTCCAACTAGGGTTTGGTGCGTAATCATACAAGTTAGGAGAGTGAACTAAAAACACAAGATCACCAATACTTCCATGCTCCAACTAGGGTCAAGACAAGGTCATAGTTGTCCAACTAGGGTTTAGTGAGCAATCATGCAAGTTAGGAGAGTCAACTACAAACACATGAGATCACCAATACTTGCACATGCACCAACTAGTTTTTCATGAGTCACCAAGTTGTGCATGCTCCAATTAGGGTCAAGACAAGGTATGATATTTCCAACTAGGTTTTGGTGAGCAATCATGCAAGTTAGTCTCGAGTCAACTACAAACACATGAGATCATGCCAATACTTGCACATGCACAACAACATTATTGGGAACTAAACATTATTGTGGCATGCTCCAATTAGGGTCAAGACAAGGGATGAGATGTCCAACTAGGGTTTGGTGTGTAATCATGCAAGTTAGGAGAGTGAACTACAAACACATGATCACCAATACTTGCATGCTCCAACTAGGTTCAAGACAAGGTCATAGATGTCCAACTAGGGTTTGGTGAGAAATCATGCAAGTTAGGAGAGTCAACTACAAACACATGAGATCACCAATACTTGCACATGCACCAACTAGGATTTTATGAGTCACCAATTGTGCATGCTCCAACTAGGGTCAAGACAAGGTATGAGATGTCCAACTAGGGTTTGGTGAGAAATCATGCAAGTTAGGCTCGAGTCAACTACAAACACATGAGATCGTGCCAATACTTGCACATGCACAACAACATTATTGGAAACTAAACATTATGTCCAACTAGGGTTTGGTGAGCAATCATGCAAGTTAGGAGAGTCAACTACAAACACATGAGATCACCAATACTTGCACATGCACCAACTAGGGTTTCATGAGTCACCAAGTTGTGCATGCTCCAACTAGGGTCAAGACAAGGTATGAGATGTCGAACTAGGGTTTGGTGAGCAATCATGCAAGTTAGGCTCGAGTCAACTACAAACACATGAGATCGTGCCAATACTTGCACATGCACAACAACATTATTGGGAACTAAACATTATTGTGGCATGGGAACTAAACAAGACCTTTAATTGTCAAATACTGCTACTCTTTAGTATGTATTTATTTTCACCATGTTTTTGGGAACTAAAGTCATGAGATGTGCTTTATGAGACAGAACAAGGTAGGGTACTAATATAGGGTAAGTCATGAGATGTGCTTTATGGTATGATGTTAACTTGTCGTAGGGTAATGTAGAGTATGTTAAATTGTGTGTACATGCTAGAATTGTATCTAGTATGTTAGTGTGCGTTACTGTACATGTAAATTACGGTATATATGTTATTGTACATGTTAGAATTGTATGATGTTAAAAATTTGATGAGTTGATGAGTCACCAAGTTGCATGCTCTGGAATTAGGGTCTTGAGACAAGGTATGAGATGTCCATCTAGGGTTTGGTGCATAATCATGCAAGTCATGATATGTGCTTTATGGTATGATGTTAACATGTGGTAGGGTAATGTAGAGTATGTTAAATTGTGTGTACATGTCAGAATTTTATCTAGTATGTTAGTGTGTGTTACTGTGTGTAAATTAGGGTATATATGTTATTGTACATGTTAGAATTGTATGATGTTAAAAAGTTGATGAGTTGATGAGTCACCAAGTTGCATGGTCTGGAATTAGGGTCTTGAGACAAGTAATGAAATGTCCAACTAGGGTTTGGTGTGTAATCATGCAAGTCATGAGACATGTGCTTTATGAGACAGAACAAGGTAGGGTAATGTAGGGTAAGTCATGAGATGTGCTTTATGGTATGATGTTGACTTGTCGTAGGGTGATGTAGAGTATGTTATTGTGTGTACATGTTATAATTGTATCTAGTATGTTAGTGTGTGTTACTCTGTGTAAATTAGGGTATATATGTTATTGTACATGTGTTAGAATTGTATGATGTTAAAACGTTGATGAGTTGATGAGTCACCAAGTTGCATGCTCTGGAATTAGGGTCTTGAGACAAGGTATGAGATGTCCAACTAGGGTTTGGTGTGTAATCATGCAAGTCATGAGACATGTGCTTTATGAGACAAAACAAGGTAGGGTAATGCAGGGTAAGTCATGAGATGTGATTTATGGTATGATGTTAACTTGTCGTAGGGTAATGTAGAGTATGTTATTGTGTGTACATGTTAGAATTGTATCTAGTATGTTAGTGTGTGTTACTGTGTGTAAATTAGGTTATATATGTTATTGTACATGTTAGAATTGTATGAGGTTAAAAATTTGATTCAAGTTGTTTAAATTCTTCCTTTAAGTAAATTGGAAATTCATTTAAGTTCGTACGCATGCACGAACCACACATATAATTATATATCACATTGGTCATCCACACATATCATGTTCCAAGACCAAGTCAACCATAATATCATGTTCCAAGATCAAGTCAACCATATATACATGTATAAATTTGAACCTTGCTTTATATTATATATATGTATATAGCAATAATGTTGTACAAAAATTGCCATGCGACATGGCCATAGTACAAAATAGTGGATCAAAAAGTACATCTGTGTGTACACATATGAACAAAAAGAGAAATCTATGTACATGCCCCCTATAGATTTTTTCTAGTTATCCCCTGTTTTGCTGCCACTGCCAGAGTCTTCGGAGAAGTTCAGCTTTCTTTTGTGACTGCTCACTAGTGATCCCCATCGATGAAGAAGAGGGATAGGTCTCATCAGTGGAGACTGCAGAAAACCAACATTTGTAAGTTAATTTACCAACCTTCAAAAATTCTATATACATTTTTTCAAATTTCTTGAAACCAAAATAACATTTCTACTTACTGTACGTGAGTAAGTAATCAGGGGTCCTGGTGCCTCACTCACAATGACCCTGATTGGGTGCTTTTCTTGCACCACTTGCTCACTATCAGGCTGCATATATATATATATATATATATATATATTTAAATATATTCCAATGTCAACAAATATACATGTACCCTGGGGGGGGACAGGGTCACCAATTTGGGTTTCTTCAAGCACCAAATCAAAGAAAGATATGTATGTACACAAACATACAAAGAAAGCGATCTACATAAACATATCTGCTGGCTCGTCAACGATGGGCCACCGGTTTGGTGCTCTTCACGCACTGGTGCCTCACTAGGGGCCTGCATATAAAGTAGCATATATATGTCAATTTCATATAAAATATTGAATCAGAGACACATATACTACCTCGAAGGAAAATGATGAACTACCAAAGAAAGCAAAACATACATACTTGTTTGGGGGGAAGAGGTGCGTTGACAATAACCTTGGTTTGGTGCTCTTCAAGCACCACTGTCACAACAGGTTCCTACATAAAGTAACATATATTTCAAAGCAATATGTAAGTTACAAAATTATTTTTCCAAACAAAGCAAAACATAATTAAAATCATATTTCAAATAATACCTGTGTCTGCGAATCTACCTTTGCATGAGAGGGAATAGGCTGCGAGACAATATACTCATCATGGGAAACCTGCATAAAACATGTTACATGTCAAAATTAGGATACATATTGAATGTTACTTGATCAAGATATGTACACAAACGTACAAAGAAACCGATCTACATAAACATACTTGCTGGCTCGTCAACGGTGGGCCGCCGGTTTAATGCTCTTCACGCATCGGTGCCTCATTAGGGGTCTGCATATAAAGTAGCATATATATATGTCAATTTCATATAGAATAGTGAATTAGAGACATATATACTACCTGGAAGGAAAATGATGAACTACCAAAGAAAGCGAAACAGACATACCTGTTTGGGGGGAAGAGGTTGGTTGACAACAACCTCGGTTTTGTGCTCTTCAAGCACCACTGTCACAACAAGTTCCTACATAAAGTAACATATGTCAAAGCGATATGTAAGTTACCAAATTATTTTTCCAAACAAATCGAAACATAATTAAAAGCGTATTTCAAATAATACCTGTGTCTGCGAATCTACCTCTGCATGAGAGGGAATAGGCTGCGAGACAATATACTCATCATGGGAATCCTGCATAAAACATGTTACATGTCAAAATTAGGATACATATTGAATGTTAATTGATCAAGATATGTACACAAACGTACAAAGAAAGCGATCTACATAAACATACATGCTGGCTCGTCAACGGTGGGCTGTTGGTTTGGTGCTCTTCACGCACCGGTGCCTCACTAGGAGCCTGCATATAAAGTAGCATATATATATATATGTCAATTTAATATAAAATAGTGAATCAAAGACATATATACTACCTTGAAGGAAAATGATGAACTACCAAAGAAAGTGAAACAGACATACCTGTTTGGGGGGAAGAGGTGGGTTGACAACAACCTCGATTTGGTGCTTTTCAAGCACCACTGTCACAACACGTTCCTACATAAAGTAACATATGTCAGAGAGATATGTAAGTTACAAAATTATTTTTCCAAACAAAGCGAAACATAATTAAAAGCATATATATAATTAAAAGCATATTTCAAATAATACCTGTGTCTAGGAATCTACCTCTGCATGAGAGGGAATAGGCTGCGAGACAATATACTCATCATGGGAAACCTGCATAAAACATGTTACATGTCAAAATTAGGATACATATTGAATGTCACTTGATCAATATATGTACAAAAACATACAAAGAAAGTGATCTACATAAACATACCTGCTGGCTCGTCAACGGTGGGCCGCCGGTTTGGTGCTCTTCACGCACCGGTACCTCACTAGGGGCCTGCATATAAAGTAGCATATATATATGTCAATTTCATATCAAATAGTGAATCAGAGACATATATTAAATGCTTTTTTTTTAGGCTTCCCCTTCCCTCCTCCATTTGACCTATTTGCATAAAATAAACAAAATACTCTGCTTTTTGTTATTCCAATAAAAAAAATTTTAACCTAATGACAAACACATAATTTGTATGCATGTACATATTTCTGATGATTAGAAAGATTACATGCACATTGGTGCATTTTTTTGGATACCAATATTAGAGATGATATGAGGGGGACTATAGGCATGGCAATGCATTTGCATACCCATAATTATTTGTAATGACAGAAATGTCTATGCACTTGTATCTTGTGGGTATTTGACATGTTCTAAGAGATTAGAAGGAACTAATGTACATGTCTTCCTAGAGGTATTTGAGATGATCTTGGGATCATTATGTAACTAGATTTTGAGTGGATGTTATGTTCGAGGTATTACAAGCACATTAATGCATTTATATACGTCAAAGTATTTGAGATGGAACACATGTTGGTATAGGGAGTTCACCTTTTTATTCCAAGACTTAGATTAGCAGTATCATTTTTTGTGAATACCTATGGGTATTGAATCTTGAGTTGGATATAGAAATCCATATTGAGAATAATGATTGTGGGTAGGAAAATTTAAGGAGAATTTTTTGAAGTTAGTGATTGTTGGGAAGCCAAAGAGAGGATGGATCAAGAGGTATCGATGGTTTTGGAAGAACTATATAATATTGTGCAATGTGGAAATGGTCAATGAAAGAGTGTAGTATCAAACGAACCCAAATGTCAAGCATTATTATGTCTATTTTGAAGTTTCTGGTGGTCACATTAGTACGTGCGGGTTGATTTATTTGCACAAATGGAATCAAGAATCACATGCCCAAAATATACCTCCAAAACTACACAAACTACAAGCCAACAGTGTCCCATCATTTAACTATGCGAATTGGAATCCTAACATACATGTAGAGTAGATTAGTGGTACGTATAAATTTACTAGCATTTCAAGTTTAATATTTTTGTTTTACTCCTTCCAAATACCTAGTGGAGAAGAGCCAGTAATGAAACAAGGTGACCAGTAGTGGATATGGGGTGATTAGTAGTGGAGATAGTCATTGTGTTGGTTGAACTTAATCTTGAAAAAACTAGTTACCATAAGTGGTTTATAAAAGTACTTTATGTACAAAGTAATTGTCAATATTTTCATGTCTTTAAAATTAATTTTCAAAAAAACTTCTTCTACATTTTTAAATAATATGAATATTGAAAATTTGAAATATCATTTTAAGCCACATCCTCTTTAAGTCACATCAATCTTCAAGTATTTTTACCAATAAAAAATACACTAAAACACACTAGAACTAGACAACTTGGAACTTTGTGGCTGGCATGGCATCATTTTGGATTCGTCACAGCTCAAAACTAGTATGGTAGATAAATAACACACCAAAGTATATGTGGTA
Organism: Pseudotsuga menziesii; assembly: GCA_001517045.1. Taxonomy (NCBI): domain Eukaryota; kingdom Viridiplantae; phylum Streptophyta; class Pinopsida; order Pinales; family Pinaceae; genus Pseudotsuga; species Pseudotsuga menziesii. The sequence continues at coordinate 84,811 of LPNX010720112.1, read as the reverse complement.
AGAATTTGGAGGAAATACAAGCTTGGGAATATGGAAAATTAATCTACATTACTACTGTAAAGAAATGAACCACCAATGGATACTCTCCCCTAATGCGGCCAAGTTAGCCATGAAACTAATTCTAACAACATGTACAATGAGGACATACTATAGTTTACATGGAATATTTTTAATACTAAGAAAATACCTCCAACTATACTTCAGATCTTGTATATTCGCACACATAGTATATCATAGCTAAGTGGATCCACTCAACACACTACAAATTAAGGTGATGGAGAAAGATCTATGAGCAACATATAAACTAACAAATTTAAGTTACATTAGGAATCTTGCATGAATGGGATTGAGATATTTATGCATGACAATTAATTTATCATGCACTCGAGACTTTGTAATGATTGTCAAGGGCTGAATATAGCCAACTAAACTTTGTGTAGCTTAAACCCATTTAATGGTGTGCAACACTTCGTTTTCATGTCGCAATGATATTTTCTGTTTAACATAGTTTTCAACAAATAAAGAGTTTTTGCTGGTCTATTTCAGCCTTTCTATTTTATATCATTTGATTAGGCTAAATGCTAATAATGATATAAAATTCAGTAACTATGTAATTATGGGCAGTGATTTGACTTTTAAGACTTGAAAAGTTTAATGCCAAACAAAAGGATCATTGAAAGAATAACAAGCATAGTAGAACAAAAGAGAATACAAAAATTTATCCCAAGAAACCCTACATACATACCTGTTTGGGGGGAAGAGGTGGGTTGACAAAAGCATATATATAATTAAAAGCATATTTCAAATAATACCTGTGTCTGTGAATCTACCTTTGCATGAGAGGGAATAGGCTATGAGACAATATAATCTTCCTGGGCAACCTGCACAAAACATGTCAAGTATCAAAATTAGGATACATATTGAATACATTACAATCTATAAGTTATAAATAAAGTTGACAAATTAACAAGTATAGTTCTTACCCCCATTGGTGAAGAACCAAACCCATAGGAAATATTGACAGCTGCATCAATTTTCTCAACATTGATCGACAGACTATGTGACTGTGGTGTGCCATGGGACACCAGTTGTATATTTGTTCACAAATATTGTTAGATAATTAAATAGAAATAAAGTGCGAAACAATTGAATATTTTGACATGAAACAAAATATAATATTAAAATAATGAGTTTTACTTACAAAGTGAAGTAATCCATCATCTCAGAAGTCGAAAGCAGGGCCATAGCATATGCCTCCACACGATGTGCAAGGGTGTGGAGTAACACGACGCTCTGAAGACTCTGCATCTCCTCTGTGATCTGTAGATGGGCCCACCGTAGAAGTGCTAGCCCCTTGGCCTAGATTTCTTTGGACACCAGTCCCATGCTCAAGCAATGTCTCTGCCATGTCAAGTAATGCCTCCTATGTATACTCAATGACAAAACTTGCAGGAGGGTATACTCGAGGGTGTTTTGGTGTGTGTGGTGGGAGTGGCACATGGTTGGGATCTGTCTTGGCTCCTTCCCTATCTTGGGGCATCCCATGACCAATACCCTAGTTGCCTAAGAGATCGAAGTAGTTAACATGTTTCCCTAGGATGAATTCTGCTTACAACTTCCTAAGGAAATAAAATGGGATGTCCCTATTCCCATGGGGGTCTTCATCGAAGACCATATACCAACGATCCATCCAATTAGCCTTTATATTTGGTTCAATGCACCAGTCTATGGAAATGTGTGCTCGACTGGTGGGTGGAACCAATCCAGGGCTGGGGTCCCAGAATAATGAAAATAACTGGTATTTAGTAATTTTAAGGGCTTTGATGTCTTTATGAGTCAATCCATCAGAGTAGTATTGCCTCCTAGATTCTCTGTACGAGTTAATGTTGTACAGAGCTCCTTGGGCACCAGAAATTGTGTTTGTTATTGTGTCCAAGGCATCAGCTGAAGAATTTCTCAAATGACCCCCCCCCCCCTCTAATGGATGAGCTAAGGCACCTCAATGATGCCAAGCGTGCAATAATCTATGTGTTTCTATCTTGTTCCCCCTCCGGGTCTGGGTTTGGTTGTGGGTTAGGTTGTTGTGGGTTATTAGATGGTGGGTTTTCCACATTTTGTTGTTCATTTGTGTTGTCTGTTAAGATTTAAACATAAAATTGCAAGTTAATTTACTTAGAGTCATTATTTGATTGTTCACATTCAATTATTTTTTTAAATTTGTTCAAAATAATTATAAAAACAAAGAAATTATGAAAAAAATTAAAGAATGGAAGGTTAAATGAAAAGGATTGAACTAGCATAAATTCCTGCCATTGGAGTAATCCACCTCGGCTCCACCTCGAACTCGCCCTCGGCCTAGAAAAGGTTAAACCCAAATCGCACCTGTGGTTTTTCGCTCCTCCATTTTTTCGCTGTCCCAATGCTATGAAAATGGGATTGCGGCCTCTGTTTTATTTATTTTTTCTTTTGAATATCGCAAGTGCGATATATTGCAGTTGCGATATACTTCTTTTGTGGTCCCCTTACAAAAAATAAACATGTTTTACAAAAAAATGCCTTTCAACTTCTTGAGGGTCTCCCCCCCACTTGTTCTATCCAATATTTCATTGATTTAATTTTTGGTGCATCCATACAAATTATTTTTCTTACCAATTATCTCCACATAAAGTTATTGAATTAGAACATAAGATTAATCCCTTGTGGGATCTGGCCATATCCAACCTAGGTCTTCCCCTAATGGCTCCTTTTCCTTCATTATTCCAAAAGCATAGAAGTGGTTCCCTGTCAAAGATTCTCGTGCTCTTAATAAAATCACTACAAAAAAATGCTATCCCTTGTCACAGTATGATGATTTTCAAGGCTAACAAATTCTTTACCAAGATGAAATTGTTGAATGGGATAACATCATTAGGTTTGCATGAGTTCCAGTGACACCCATAAGATTGATTTAAGACTAAGTTTGTTCTAAATCCAAGGATTTTCATTGTGATATATCTTGAAAAAAATATCATTTTTAGTAAAACGTAGGAAGAGAACCTATGTGTGCACTTGGTACTAAAGCTGCTTCGAACTAACAAGTTGCAGGTTACTCACAAAAAGTATTATATTTGGAAACCTCCATTCAGTATCTAGGACTTCTTATTGATAAAATTGGAATAGGTGTTCATCTTTCCAATGTACAAGCTCTTGTTAACTGGCTCATCCCCTCATTGTTATTGCTTGAAAAAGTATTTATTGGTGGCCTAAATTTTTATCAACATTTTACTACTCATTTATCTCACATTTCATACCCCCTACATCAACTCTCCAATCCACTTGTGTTTTCCTAACCAAGTTAATGTATGAGAGTTCTTGGAACGCAAACACTACATTGTATTTGAAATTGGTTTTGTACCTTTTCGATTCGCAATATCCCTTTGAGATTGAGACAAATGCTTCACACTATGCTACTAGTGCCATATTAAAATGGGTTGGTCATCCCATGAACTATCATTCCAAGACTTTGACAAACGCCAATCTGAAGTACAACACGTATGACAAAGAATTTTGAGATCTAGCGAAGGCCTTGAAGCAATGGTGCCATTATGTTTTGGATAAGGAAAACAATTTTTGTACTAATAATCATCCCTTAATCTTTTGAATTCATAGTCTAAGAGTTAAGAAGAATTCCATCTCAAACATGCCTCCTACCTAGAATAGTTTCACGTGGTCTTTAAATATAAGAAAGGGAGTTCAAATTAGGCGACAAATGTGTTAAGTTTCCCTCCAACTCGACCAATGCACATTTTGGATGTTCCTCGTGTTACCTATGAAGCTTGGAACAACTATATGCTACTAGTACTTTCTTTGGGTCAGTTTGGTAGGCCTTTCATCATCCCACCCAAATTAATTTGTATTTGGGAGGGTTGGATCTTTATGCATAATTAAATTTTCCCACCCAACACTCTAGGCTTCTTAGTTTTGATTTGGGAAGATCATGCCTCTTGATATGGTCGACATTTTGGCCCACTTAAGATGTGTTGACAGGGAAAAATGGCCCTTCATCAACAAGGATAGAGTGCCCAATCGGAGGTCCCAATTAGAACCTCTTTCATTTGTGATGGCACTTTTGACTACTATGTGGACCCAATTGTCGTTTGGATGTGTACGCTTTTTTGTGATTTTATTCTATTTTAAGACCCTATTATGTAGATATATTTATAGATGTAGAATGCATTTCTGCCTAACCTATCCTAGCCATGAGCTATTCTTACAATTAAGCTAACAATGAGCATGAACCACATTAATTTTCATATAAAATTAATTCATATACATATGCAACCATATGATTCACTTAATATTAATAGAGTGAAAATAGATGTAGATAAATCAACAACCAAATACATTACTAAAGTCCCTCTCTCATTCTGGTACAAACACTTAAAGAAGATTAAAATATCAATTACCTCAGAGAACTCACAAGTGTGGGTTTTCTATGTGTAAACGAATCCCCTAAAGAACGACCTACTATGATTGACATTGTAGGTGTACTCCAAAAACATCTGAGGGGTCCATTTCTAAGAGTTGTTGGCATTCCGAACAAGCATAACACATTTATTGGGTAGTTAAAGTACTAATCAAGGCAATAAAAAACGCATATGAGATATATCGCATATGCGTTTGCTAAATGTTGAATATCGCAGTTGCGATATATCGCATATGCATTTTGGAAATGTTACATATCGCATATGCGATACATCGGATATGCGTTTTGTAATGTTACATATCGCATATATGATATATCACATATGCGATATATCGCATATGCATTTTGCAATGTTACATATCGCATATGCGATAGTTAACATTACAAAACGCATATGCGATATACATTTCCAGGAACCTCAGCCTTCTGTTTGGGCTTGGGTTACTCCGAACGTACCATCAATAACGCATATGCGTTCTTGATTTGCACTTCAGAAGTGCGTTTCTGATTTCCTAAGTGGCACCAAAAAATGGAACCAACTTCGTGCGAGCGCCCTGACACCTTTTACCATTATGCATTTTTTGGTGATGGGATTGTAAAACTAGCTATATTCCCTTACTCATCAGTGTATCCAATAAGGATACAATTCTCACTTATGTCAATTTGTTCAAGTGCATTCCCATAATCCACACATCCAAATAAAAAAGTTCCCGATCCCTTTTTTATTCATAATTTGTTTATTTTAGCTTAATTAGTTTATTTTTGCATGGTGACAAGTGGTCACCCATGCACTTAATAATATTTATGTTAATTAAAGTAACTTAAAGAAATCTTAATTTTAATCATATTGCATTCCTTTTTTCCCAATTTTATTTATTCAATTAATAACTTATTAATTGATTTTATTAATACACAATCCTACTTATGTTCAACTAAAAATACTTAATTAAATTCGGCTGTTACCCTACTTTTCTAAATTACCTTGTTATTTGCACACTATGGTGCATATTGTCGGTTCTTATGATGAAGAAAATTACTTTACTCAATTCCTTCTTCTATGGCTATGAGGTTGATGCTTCATCCTTTCCCTTACCCTTATTGGGCCCTTTACCTTTTCCTTTCTTGGTTTGTCCAAATAGGGTCACGTTATTGTCCACTGCCTTTCTTATTGGCCTTTGACTTCATCCATATCTTCCTTAATACATTCATGTGGCAAAGTATTTTAAGGGAAGGGAGATTCTCATGAGCATGATTCCCTATAAAAATGTTTCTGGTGAATTTTAAAATCAATTTAGTGCCATGTTAATTAAGTATGTCTCTTGAATCTTATCCCCAACTACTAGAAGTTGATTTCATCATGAATCTGCATGACCTTCATTAGCTAATTGGTAATATTTTATGATTCACTCATCACTATAGATCTTATTATTTTCCTCCATATGTTCAAATGATCCTTTATAGCATCCAAGGCCATCCACTTGGCCTTCACTTCCTACTTGTTGTGAACTACCAACTACTATGAATATGTAGGCTCAGTAATAACATCTAAATGACGATATCCCAAGGATCATTCACCTAAAATAAGAAAGATACCCAATCTTTCACACCAACAAATATGAGGTAGATCTTCCAACCTATCCTCAAATCCAAGGCTAAATGAGTCCATCTATAACATCTAGTGCATAAATATGTTTTAGTAAGTACACACATCGTGTGAAATATTCTAACAGTTGATCCCTATTTTTGGTATTCTTTTGGAAATTATCTCTAATACTTAGTCTACTATCATAAACCATTGAGAACCTTAGATAGATATGCTTTGATACCATAATCAAATTCCCAAACCCTAGGTGACTCAAATTTTAAAGTAGTTTTACTTTATTTAGATAGTCCAATTTTCAACTATCAAAAGAGTGCATAATTCTAAAATAAAAATTATTTTTTATTATTTATATTTAATTTTATATAAATTTCATTAAAAAAAACTTCAAATACTTTATTTTTCATTATTTTATAAACATAAATTAAATTAAATTCAAGTGATTACTAAAATTTAATATCTATTAATATTTTTAGATAATAATTTTAACTATCTAAAAATGCAAGTTCTTCTGTGGCATATCACAATTACCTACTAAGCCAAGTTTCTTCCCCAAAATACAAAATTATATCTTTTACAAATTAGAACATAATAGATCTCTTAATTACGAAGAATTAAGGCCTTTGGACAATTTTGTTTCCACACTAAATTAAATAACATGGGAAGTTTTGTTAAGCGTTTTATTTTCGTTTAATCGGTGATAGATATACTCACTCGTAGACGTGAAGACATATTTGTAAGCAAATAGATATATGTGCTTTTACCCAATGATAGAATTTGGCTTTTTATTTTTAGTTGATTTATTTTAATATTTGATTTATTATGTTAGTGATAAAAAATTTGGACGTAAAAACTTTTTTTTAGAATGTAAATATTTGATAATATTTATATTAACAAAAATAATAACTTTGGCAAAAAAAACTACATTTATAAAATCATAAAAAATAATGTCACTATATTATAAAAAACATTTAAATTACAGATAGATAAAAAAGATAAACAAAATCCATAATATCTATATCAAGTAGTTAATGGGATATAAACTTTAAATATTTTACTAAATCATAAAAATTAAAATAAATATTATAATTTTTATTTTACTTTATATTTTATTATTATTTTCAAGGTATCTGAGTTGACCATGAAATTACACTTCTCCTTGAATTGTTAAAAACTATTTTAAATACAACAACTAAAAAACCTAATAAAACCTACAATTAAATAATAAAAACACTAATAATTTGGTCGTTTTTACTTTCGAACCATACAGTAACTACACCGAATCGTAATAATTACATCATCCATATCCATAGGATTGATTACTTGATTAGTTTAAGCTGCTATCTACTCAAGTTAAGGTACATGGTTTTATATATTTTCTAAATAATTTTTAGATATATGTAAATACTTTTTTAAACAAATTTGATTTTACGATTATATAGAAAGATAGACCTTAATAGTAAATCAAACTCATAAACTTATATGCTAAAAGTAAAAAATGATAATAATGCACTATAATAAAAACCTTCATATCTTCGTTTTAAAATAAATTGCGAGAAAAATCTTTATAACTTAGTTTTAAAATAAATTGGAAAAATGGAAGACAAGTCCATTTTATAAAAAAATTGATTAAAAAATATTTAAATTTTTTTTATTATTTAAATTTATTATATTCTCTAAATCTTTCTATGAACTCCTAAAATTAGTTGAAAAGGATAGGCACATACATCAAACATTTATTTAAAAAATACAAACTCGTTGATGTAAAATCCTGTACCCTTAAGTTTAATTAACTTAAGGAAATCAATTAATCAATCCTATGGATGTGGGTGATATAATAATCAAGATTTGCTGCAGCGACTGCGGATAAGCAAACCGAATCATAAAGAAAAGGAGTGAGGCTCCAGCTGATTTTGTATTTCTAATTGGGGAGGAGCAAACAGAATCATATAAGCTACTTCCAAGGGTGGCCAAAGTGGCCAAAGTTCAACAGATCTTGGGAGCAATACGTCCCAATTCAATAACGTATGATTCCGCCAAATTTAATAATTATGATATTAAATTTAATTTGACATATTTTGAAAATTAGCAATAACTATATTACTAAGATTAATATGTTTGAAGAAGCCGAGAGATATAAGAATGTTTCAATTTTTTATATTTAATAGTAAAGCTAATATAACAACCACTTAATTTATGGTTGTTAAGCTTGTAATTGTATCATTATTGGAGCTAACCTAATAGTTGTATCTAATAGTTAATTTAAAAGTTAATATAAAGCTTAGACTAAAGCTTATGCCCATTAAGTGACTCTCGACTGCCAGATGGAGTTCCACGGTCACATAAGCTACAAATTACTTAAGTGATTCTTCTTGGTACATGGTTTCAGTTCAATCAATGTCAACATGGAGTTCATATAAATTTAATTTAATAGTTGCATCACTATTGGAATAATCTAATAGTTATCTAATATAACCGCAATTAGAGTTGAAGTTAACCTAATAGTTGTAGAATAATTGAAGTTAAGCTAATAGTTGTAGAATAATTGAAGTTAAGCTAATAGTTGTATGATCCATGTATTTAAGCTAATAATTGAATAGCTGTATCTAATAATCACGGGGGCTTCACTTTTTTGACCAATATCCTATCAAGTTAGTTCATATTGTGGGTTTTAAAATTATCAAAAATTGAACCAATATATTGCATGTATTAGGGGGATGAGGGGTTTAAGGTGTGGGAGGATAGGGTGGTTTATAAGGATTGAGGTATAAAAAGGGATGGGGAGGAGGTTTTAAGTATTGGGAGGGGGTTTCAACAAAAATATTTTTAGTCAATATCTCTGGAAATTAAGGGTATTCTTTAATATCCCATGATTGCATGTGTTATGTGAGAGGTTCATTAAGTGAAGTCCCTGTGCTAATAATAGAATAATTGAAGCTGAAGTTTGATTTTTCCAACTATCACAAATTGTACTTATCAAATGTTAACTAAGTTATTTTTTATTTTTTTGAAATTGTATTTTTTTGAAATTGTTAATTATGAGTTAGACTAACCTCAAGTTTGGAGGAGTTTATTACCAGTTCAAACTATTTTATTAATGTAATACTAAGTGTATATTAGCTAGATGCCCAACTATGAGATGCAAGAGTTTATTAGGAGTTTGGAGGAGTTTATTAGGAGTTCGAACTATTTTATTAGGAGTTCGACTCTTACATGACTACACATTAGCTAGACTCCTAGATGCCAAATGCACTTGAACTAAGCCTTAAGTGATTAGAGTTAAAGTTAAGATAATAGTTGTAGAATTATTCGAGTTAGCCTAATAGTTTTATCTAATAGTTAAGATAATAGTTATATCCAATATAACTGTGATTAGATTTGAAGTTAAGCTAATAGTTATATCTAATAATAGATGGAGTTAACCTAGTAGTTGTATATAATAATGGAATAATTATCACATGTTAATTAAGCTACTTTTTATTTTTTTGAAATTATTAATTATTAATTTTGGATGATGCCCATAGAATCAATATGGATAGTACACTTGTCTCATTCTCGTTTAATCTTGGATGATGCTTATAGAATCAATCTCAACAGTACACTTGCCTCATTCTAGTCGTTGGATGAAAAAGCATAAATGGTAGTCCACCCCAAAATTCTAAGATATCTACTTAACAACTATATTAAATATGTGAAAAATTTCTTACAAAGTAAAGTGACACGTTCTAATATTTTCTGACGTCCATCCAAATATCTTCAATCATGTTGAGTTTGCATCTATCTCAATTTTGTTGAGATATTGCTATGGAGATCTCTATTCATAAAATTGAAAAAATCTCAAAAGCACAAACTCCAAATTTTAACTTTAATTCAATTTAAGTAAAACTTATGTCAAAGTGCTAGACAAGTTATTAAAGTTATTAATCATTTTAGAAATAATTGTACCACAATTTTTTAAGATCTGGAAAACTACCGGAATTAAGTTCACAATTAACCTAACATGGGACAAAATCAGAGTTTTGTCTCTCGTTGCGTTTAGATAGACAATTGATATAGCTTGGAATCTATTTGAGTTCTGAGAGGAAATTCGCTAGTCACCCTGGACAAGTTGGAGACAAGCATATTTTGATCTGATATGGAAATGCGAGGAAGTTGTAGGGTTCCGGTCACTCCTAATTCTGGTATCCGACCACGGTGTTTCTTATATTTGAAGGTTGGGGCCAGGTTGGTTGGGTTAGGGCTTCCCTCCTATGTGGAAAGGATACCGTCTTTGTAGGTGTCACCAGTGTTTTTGGAAAAGTACAGGGACTTGTGTGTCAGGTGCGGCTATGTCGTCGGTTATCCCCCCCCCCCCACCCCCACCCCTTATGGAGACTCTACAAGTGAATAGTCCCATGTGTTTTGTTGTTGGGGTCTTGTCTAAGCCTACATTTGTGGATGATTTGATCCAACATTTGGGGGCTCAAAAATCAAGAATACTGGGGTTCCTATTGGAAAGGAAGTTGGTAAGAGCATTAAAGTGAGGAGGGGTCTAACTGGTTCCCGAGCTATGGCACACCATACTAAGAAGACACTATGGGTGTTTGATGAGTTGATATGCATGGTGTCGGTTCAAGATGTGAATATGGGAAGGGTGGTGGGATTGATTAAGCATTCCTTGGTGGGTCGACTGGAGTTCATCTCGATGTCTAAAATGAAGATACTTGAGTGGGTTAGGAAGACCTAGTCCCCTCTAGTGGATCACATCACTAAACTATACATATTAGTTAATGGGTGGTATGTATTTCATTTATTGTTTGAGGAAGAAGTGTACATCATTATGTCCCGAGAATGGTCATCGGTCGAGGATCCTTAGTACTATATTGGTGGCATGTGGGTTTTAACCCACTGAAAGAGAAAGTGATGAAGCATCACCTAAGGATGTAGCTTCTGGCATCCCCCCTCCTAATGTGGACCAAGACCATTTTTTAAGAAGTGGAAAACTTGGTGGGGATATTTATCTCTATCGAAGACAATATTTCTCCTTTCTTTGAGATTATGGGACATAGTATCTTTAATGTGGTTAAAGAATCCGAGTTTAATGGATCTATCTTTGGATCTATAAACTCTACCTTTATAACATTAATCCCAAAGAAATCAAATCCATATTCCTTTGATGACTTCAAACCATCTTCCTTTGATGAATTCAAACCGATTACCTTATAGAATTTATTCTATAAAATCATTTCTAAAATTATTGCTGACAAGATCAAGCCCAAGATTGTTGAGTACATGTCCGAAGAACAATTTGGATTTTTTAGAAAACACCAGATCCTGGATTCTATTGCGGTCTCTTAGTAAATATTGCATTCGATCAAATACAAGAAGTTGGTTGTTATGGTGCTCAAAATGGACCTTAATAAAGAATTTGGAAGGATCAATTGGGGATTTTTGAGACTCATTCTCTTTTAAATTGGTCTCCCTCTTCTAGTGGTGGATTGGATAATGGCATGTGTATCTTTTTCTTTTTTATTGTTTTAGTCAATGGATCTCCCCATATAGGTTCTTTAAGAGCACAAGGGGCTTCATACAAGGCTATCCATTCAATACTCTACTATTTCTATTGGTTATGGAGGGATTTAGCAGGTTCATTGACCATGCCAAACTTGAGAAGTTTGTGAATGGGGTTAAAGTGATGACAATCGAATCCATCACACATTTTTTGTTTGTTGACGATGTGTTGTATTTTGGAAATGGCATAGTTGATGAATGGATTTATTTTATGATATTATCATGTTCTTTACTAAAGCCTCAGGTATTGATACCATCCCTCAAAAGTCTTGTTTTTATCATCATGCTATCGACCCATCATTTTTTTCTTAAGTCAAACTTTTGTTTCCCTTTAATTGGTGTCCAGTGGAGATAAGGTTCAAATACCTACACTACTTTTTAAATCCCAACCACTATGGTAAATTTAACTAGCTATGGATCCTTAGGAAAGTGGAGAAGAGGTTGGAATGTTGGTCTTATAGATGGATCTCATTAGGTGGAAAATTCATTTTAGTGAAAGAAGTCTTGGAGAGTATACATGTATATTGGATGTCCTTTACTCACATACATGTTTATGTCCTTCATGTCATATGTAGAAAGATGATGCATTTATTGTGGTCTGCGGGTGGTAGAAACTCCATGTTTGATTTGGCTAGCTAGAATAAAATTTCTATGCCCAAAGCTTTGGGGGGATTGGGAATAAAGAAGCTCATGTGGCTTACTGATGCACTTAATATCAAAATTATGCGGACATGTTTACTCAATGATGGGCTCTAGAAGGACATCATTCATGCAAAATATATGAAAAGGTTTCCATCCTAAGAATTTTTTTTTCCAAGTTTCTAACTTATGGAGGGGCTTTATGCAAATTTACCAATAGTTGGGATTATGTCTTTCTTGGAAGGTTGGGGACAGTAAGTTGATTCACCTTAGAGTGGACCCTTTTGTTGGAGGATCTTACTTTTATTGATTTTCTCAAGATTTGTGTTGTCCGTTATCTACTAATGTGTTCCATGGACTTGAACATGCAAGAAATGTATTGATTGATGCTTCTTCTTATTGGTTGACTACGGATGAAATGGGATTTCCAATTTCACGTGCAGAGGAATGGAATTTTTTTTTTGACTTAATCATTTAGGAGCAAGAATCTTTGAGGGCTTATACTGTCTTTTTTGGGAAGGAAATAAAACTAATGGACAATTAATTGCTAAATATGCCTATGAGGTTAGCACCTCATTAAATGTGGATAGTCCAAGTAAGTGGCGGTTCAAGATTTAGTGGAGTTGTATATGTCATTAAAACTAAAGTGCTTCATTTTTCTATGTCTAGAGAATAGAGTCTTGACCTCAGACAACCTCTAATCCATGGGTTTTAATCGTCCTGGTCAATGCTGCCTATGTAACAAAAATTCAGAAGATCTCCATCATCTGTTTGTGTTTTATCATCTTTGTCATTCGTTTTGGGACAAATTTCTTTCTACAGTAAATAGTTTTGTGTTCCAGAGGAATGAATCATTTGAGGATAGTCTAAGATGATTGGTTCAAAATAATCCTAGTCATAAGGAGTTCCCTTCTTTTGTATGCTTGGGAATAAGGAGGGAAATGAACCTATGTGAATGTGAAGATATTCCCTCTCAGGAAAAACTGACAAGCATTAAAATCCTCATACTTTATAAGGACTATGTCAATCCGCCTATGAAAAAACCACCTAGATAGATTTTTGTTTTGGTTCATCTCCATGATCGTGCTTATGGATTTTTTTATGGCACTATTGCAAACAACAGGTGTGGTTGTGGCATGGTCCTGATAGTTTCTACATAGACTTCTTATTTTCTTTGGATGTGTGATGGTTATGGCACCAATTTTTGGGATGAGCTACTTTCTCTCTATGGTCTTCTACAGATACATAGAATGCCTAACATGTTCATATTTTTATGACTCTAAAATTGTTGTTGATTGGGCCAACGAATGTGGATCATTGGGGAAATAGGATTTAGTAAATCATTTCCAATATTCCTATCATAAATTTTTCTCACATTTATAGGGAAAACAAATCTATGGAAGATCAACTTCCCAAAATAGCGGTGGGTTTTGAAGAAGGTACCGTTTTATGAAACGTTTTTGGACAACAAGCTTGTGGATCAAGGCTTCTCTGAGGCATACTGATAGTGTTGCTCCTTATTTTTGGGACTATAGAGGTCTATTTTTGAAACGTAGGTACATGTACCCTATTTCACATTACAATTTCTCATAAAAAATTGTAACTTCTATGATTTTTCAATTCTTGGAATTGCAATAAATCAATTGTTGAAATTGCACTTAAAAAAAATGTGGATCTCTTCTCAGTCATATACTTGTTGAAATTTTCAAATTTGTAATTATCGAAATGACAACATTGCATTTTTCTAAAGTTGAAATTGAAATGGCAATTTCTTTAAAAAAAAACAATTTTAACAAGTTTTTTATAGTTGAAAATGCAAAACTTTATGGCTGAAATTGCAATCAACCAATAATTGAATTTTTTTTATTAAAATAAGGTGAATTTATCCTTACTAAGATACTTGTGGAAATTGTGAAATTGTAGTTGCCAAAACTACACATTTATTGTTGCATTTATGAATAACACTTTTCAAAAATGCCATTTCCATAACTTAAAATTGCAATTCGAATTAAAGAGGAATTTCAGAAAATGACAATCAATTAATTGCTGAAATTGTCAAAATTACAATTTTTGGATGCTATATTTCCAATTTCTCATTAAAATTTCATATTTTTATAATTCCCCAATTGTTGAAATTGCAACTCTTGAATTTATGAGTTTGCAATATGCAATCTCATGAATTGCAACCAATTAATTGTTGAAATTATAATCTCTAGATGTTACCATTGTATTTTTTTATAATTCTTTAATTGTAGAAATCACAATTCTTGGTTGATGAAATTGCAATTTTCATAAAACATGTGAATTTGTTGTTTAGTATACTTGTTGAAATTGTGAATTTGTAATTAATAAAATTGCAATTTCTACTCAGTATGTTTTGTTGACTTTAGAAGTGCAAAAAAAACAATAAGAAGATATCAAAATTGAAATCAATTAATTGTTGAAATTGCAATTTTTGGATGCTAAAAATTGGAATTTTTGTAACTCTCCACTTGTCCCAATTTCAATTCTTAATAAGTGAATTTGCAATCAATCAATGGTGGCAATTACCATTTTCCTTTAAAAAACTGTAAATTTGCTCTCAAACATATACTAGTTGAAATTATGAATTTGTAGTAGTTAAAATTACATTTTCTCCACAATATTTATAATGATGCATGGTAAAATTGCACTTTCATAATTCTCCACTTATTGAAATTGCAAATCTTGATAAATGAAATTACAACTTTCTTGTCAACAATGTAACTAGTTGAAATTTCAAATTTGTAGTTGCCAACATTGAAATTTCTCATCAATCTTTTGATTGTTGAATTTGGGAATTGTTAGAATTGCATTTCTAGATTTTTTTTTCTTGTTGAATTTGTGAGTTTGCAATTATCAAAATTGCAATCAATTTCTAATCAATCTGAATTTCTGAATATGCAAGCATTTGTGTATATGTAATTTCTAATCATTGAAATTGCAGTCAATAATTCGTAGTATTTTTTGTATGTAGTGACACAACATATATATATCATGCGCTAATTGCGAATTTGTAAGTTTTTAATTGTCAAAATTGCAATGGATTTTTATTTTTGCATTTGCAATCAATTTGGATTTATTGAATTTGTGAATTTGTAATTTCCAATCCATGAAATTGCAATCAAATTCCTAAAATTGTTGGTATGTAGTGACACAATATATATAGATAGATAGATAGATAGAGGAAGTAATAAAGAGAATAGAATGCATCTATAGTTTACTATTATGATACAAGTAACATGAAAACATTTATAATATTTTTTTAGAATGTATACAAGTATTTGCAATTATTGCAAATACTCCAAGTTGATTATTATTGCATTGATAGAATTCCTAAATTCCTTCTACCCAATGATGTAAGAAAAAAAATTTCATATTGCAAATGATAGGGTGTTTAGGGTCCTAAGGACACAAGAATTCTATAGCTTTTTCATATGTTGAAGGGATTCTAACAATAGTAATCAATCAAATCTTTCACGACGCCAAGGAGGACATGCCATACCCTTATCCAGACTACCCAATTCCCTAGTACATGAGAGTGATCTCCCATAATTCCATTCTTTGTGTAACATAGCAATAGGACAACCACATGTTTAAGTAAGGTTGGTTTTTTATATTCCTTGACAACTTCCAATTTACTCAATGGTAGATGCAAGGAATTTCTGCATGCAAGTATTGTTTGATGCGTTACTACTCGAAGGGTATTGATAAAGTGACCTAACTAAAGTCGAGTCTAGACCAGTCCCTTAGCCATGTTACTAGAAAACTCAAGTACATCAATACAACGATGTCATTGATTGTTGTTCGTAATGTACTATAGAAACAAGATGGTCAACTATTTTATCCACGGGGTCTTCACTTGATCACCAATATCCTATCATGTTAGTTCATATTGTGGGTTTTAAAATTATCAAAAATTGAACCAGTATATTGCAGGTTTTGGGGGGATGAGGGGTTTAAGGTGGGGGTGGGTATGGTGGTTTATAAGGATTGAGGTATAAAAAGGGGTGCGAAGGAGGTTTTAAGTATTGGGAGGGGGTTTCAACAAAAAGAGTTTGGGTCAATATCTCTACAAATTAAGGGTATTATTTAATATCCCATGATCGTACGTGCTATGTGAGAGGTTCACTAAGTGAAGTCCTCGTGATTTTATCTAGGGCTGGTTCTAGGTATACCTATGGGTATTTTGATATATTCAAGGGTATGTTGAAGTAAATCTACAAATATAGGCATTGTATGATGTGGTACTACTCGAATGGGCACCAACAAAGGTTATAAGATTGCACAACAAAGTGGCCCTTAAGTACCCTTGTATTTTGTACATGTATGCTTCCCGAATCGCTAGTTTAACCACCGAAAATAGATCTTTGAGTTATTTAAATATATTGAAATATATCTTGTAAACAAATTAAAAATTGAGCTCGCTTACCCCAAAAAGAGCTCTATAATTATTGGAAAATATATCACTTTTCAAGATAAGATATGATGCCAAAATTTACAAGTAAGCACGAATCCATGTAAACCATAATTTGGAGATAGTATGGACGATTTTGTAACTTTGAAAATTTTGTAACTCCGAGTCTAATTTTTTTCAATAGTAGTTTGATATGTCTACTTTGCCATGCCATAGGTTTTACTAACATTAGAGGAAATTTCAACTCAAAATGGGCCTTTCAACCCTAATTCAAATTCCATGTCATCATGTGTTAGCTAATGAAATTGATTTAAATTTGAAATATCATATAGGTCTTAAACAAATTTTTATTCTAAATTTGGGGATAGGTATCATAAAAAAACTACCTTTTTGTTCGTATTTCGACATATGTCCGTGTATTTTTACTCAAATTTTGAGTTGGAGAGCTCTCTAGATGAAGAATTAAATTCTACATCCAACAAGTACCCACACTACATAGTTTTGACGAACCACTCTACCCCAAAAGCAAGAAATACCTGAAAAAATGTGATGATGACATCATCATCATGTTTTTTCAAGTATTTCTTGTTTTGGGGTAGTCGGGTTCATCAAAATTATGTAGTGTGGGTACACGTTCGATGCAAAATTTAATTCCACATCCAACAAGCTCTCCCGATCGAAATTTGAGTAAAAACACAGGGAGATATTTCGAAAATACGAACAAAAAATATATTTTTTTTCATTTCTTCCTCCAAAATTAATAAATATTATTTTATTGTTTTAACTATTATTTTATTATTTTCCTTAGGAGGCCCATTTTGAGTTGAAATTTCCTCTAATGATTCTGATGTACCAGGAAAATTTAGGGTCAATTTTGGTCTTCTGAGAAGGAAGAACTTGTATGGATTTCCAAGCTTCAAATTTTTTAGGTCCAAATTAAAAGTTTTACTAGAAATATATTGGTATGTCTTCTTTTAAATACAACTAGTGGCATTGAATTTGGAATTTTAGAACTTCAGATAGAATAATTTTACCGAAAACACTTGTTTAAGGCTAGTTTTTGGGCTAGTAAAAAATCCTATCTTACATAGAGTGTATCTTTGAAATTGTAGGGATTTAGAAGTTGAAATTTTGACACATGCTATTTTCATACATCCTTTCTATAACCTAAAAAATTTAGAACTTAAAAATTTTCAAGAAAAAAATGGAGTAAAAATTCAAAGATGACTCTTTTGAAGGAGTCAAACCTTTTGGATTAGTAACAACCCACAATTACAAAGAGCGTATATATGAAATTATACCAACCCAAATTATAAAATTGTGACAAACGTTACTTTTGCATGGACTTTTTATACCCTTAATTTTTCACATCCTAAAACTGTATAAAAAACAAATTGGAGTGAAAATTTTGGGATGACTTGTTTGAAAGAGACAAACCCTGGTTTTAAAAATTCTCCCCATTTGGCATAAGAAAGATATTTGATACCACTTGTAATATATCTAAAACTAGAAATTCGAAGAGAAGATATGAAACATAAGAGATAATAAATAATATATAAATATATATATGTTCACTTGCCTCCTCAAGAAGGCAACCTTCAAGAGAAAAGATCCAAATACATTGGGAATTATTGACTAAACATTGCATATCTTAAGTTACTCTATGTGTAATTATTCAATAGATAAATAACTAAATACTTGTGGTCCTATTATTAATGAGGGTCAACCACCTATGAGTCTTTATTCAATAAGGAAGACCCTTTTACATTAAGACACTAGTACCCACTAGCTAACTAATGAGCGTGATAGCCTTATACAGTGATAGAGTAAGGGGTTAGGGTAGGACCCTAATAGACAGTAATATAAGAGTGAGTATCATTATTTATAATTTCAATGTGGTTCCCTAGAATTCATGCATATTCAAGAAATCAGGTAAGTTAAGAAAAAAAATTCAAAAACTTGAATCATATAAGAGAAATGGTTGTGAACAAAGATTAAGCCATAAGAATAATAAGACGTGCTCAATGAGGATTAAGAAAAATTAAGGAGAAACCAATCTCTTGGATCTAATATTAGTTTATGGTTTCAAGATAATGATGTGTATTAGTGTTGCAAATGAAAGGAATGACCCCCCCATATCAAATAAATTTCATTCTCTTGATGGTGTGTTATGATGAACAACTATTTCTACATCCTTCTGCATCTATGTCTACTTATATGGTGTTCTGAATCATTGTGCCCCTAGTACATTTTGATTCACTGGGTAATGATGAATCTATTGTTGGCATTATGATAGGTATTGTGATCATATGGAAACAGATTAGATTGTGATGCGGTGGTCATTGATGGAAACACATAAGTTCCAAGCATATGATCCAATAGCAAGGATAGATAAGCAAAGATCAGAGTGTAATCAAGCTCTTCGCTCATGTAGAATCAAATAAAACTAGTTCCCCTGAGGAAGCAAACAATGACTCAGCCTGGATGAATACCTTCACTACCAAAAACAAGAGCTTGGGAGGCTATGGATTCCCAGAGAGAAGCCTGCAATTATGTGTTTGGTTCAATCAACACTCTAGATACCTGGAATTCTTTTTACACACTCAAATGGGCCAAAACAAGTTTTTCCTTGTGTTCATAGATTGGATGGTCTATGTGTATCCTCGTGGACATATGGATGGATTTGTTTGCAAAGTACCATTTGATTTCACCTAAAAAGGAAAAGGCTCGATAGCCTGAAGCTTTCAGAAGCCAAGATAGTTTTGACCTAAAATTGAAGACTAACATGGATTTGCTCCTTCATGAATTTTTTGAATATAAAGGAAATTCGGTTCAAGCAATTATGAATTCAAGAAGCTAGTGGAAAACTGTTAAAGAAGTTTAGAATGCTTATCAATTGGGTTCCTTTCCTTCCATGAGTCATTGAATGGTTTTTTATCAATTATGAAACTGAAAGTCATGCATACGTCGAACAGGAAAAGGGAGCAAAGATTGGCATGCATAAAACGATGGGTGATATAGGACTTTAGGTGTGTTTTTCGAAGAATGAACTATGAATTTATTTTAATAAAAAGAGGAATGTGTGATCGATGCTGAAATGGGAAGAATACGCAGAACATAGACAATGAGAGGAGCTGATTTTGAATGAGCAGAAGCATATCAGAGAGTGTAATAGAGTTGGTAAGCATAGCTATATCTGGTTTCCAAGATATTGTACTAGAAACAAGTTTAAATCTAAGGAATACTAGGGTGGTAGGGTGGTGCTAGGGAAAACATATAGTCTTCTTTATGCAAGTTCGAGCATGTACAACTAGAAGTGGGTGCTTCCACTCAGTAGTAGGTGGAGAAACTTTTTTTCTATTGGATGCTAGAAAAACATGAGGGTTGGTGCTCTCTGCAAGTAGGAACTTGTAAACAAAGGTTGCAGCCTCGTTTGAATAGACCTACTCAAACAAATATGATGTAAATACTTTGGAGTTCTTGACATCCTAAGAACAAAGTCTTTTGTCGGTTTCCTCATGAATATTTGTCAATGTCTCTATCATGTGTGTGATTCATGATTATCATTCCTTTCTTTATACTTGCTGCATCATCATGACTGTAAATTTGTGAACAATAATAATGTTTAAAAAATTGGATATTATTTAAGCTTAGAAATAATCGATTCAACCCACCTCTCAGTTATTTGAATAATCTCGACAAGTGGTATCAGAGATGATTCCTTTTATTTAAAGGTAGGTCTATAAGCTTAAACATGACAAGTCATGAAGGGACTTTAACCAATAAGGTTCATTTGTTTGATGGAAAAAATTTTTCCTTCTGGAGGGTTAGAATGAGAACATATCTAATGTCCTTAGGTGTTGATGTTTGGGATGTAGTAGACATTGGATATGTAAATCGATTTGTGCTAGCCTCCAAAGATGATAAGTTGGAATTTAGTTTTAACGCAAAGGCAATGAATGCTATCCTGAGTGGTCTTACACAAGCTGAGTTTGTTAAGGTGATGCTTCTTGAATCTAAAAAAGAGATGTGGGACAAACTTATAAGTAGTTATGAAGGAAATGAGAAAGTAAAAGATGCCAAATTGCAGCCATATAGATAGAAATTTGAACAACTAAAGATGAATGAGGATGACACTGTTAGTAAATATTTTTTAAGAGTAAAAGAGATCATGAATGCTATGAAAGGTCTTGGTGAAAATATTGAGGAAGCACACTTAATTTAGAAAATTATGAGATCTTTGCCTAATAGATTTAATCCCAAAGTTTCTGCAATAGAAGAATTAAATGATCTTAAAACTCTTCCTATTGACCAACTCCTAAGAACTCTGACTGCTTATGAAATGAGGATTAGTAAAGATAAATGCACCACTAGAGAAGTTTCATTTATATAAGATACGAACACTGATTATGAAATGGATGTGATTGAGGAAAAATTTGTAAGAAGGTTGAAGAAAGTATCAGGTAAATATAAAGGAAAGATTCCCTTTAAATGTTTCAACTGTGGCAAGATAGGTCATTTTGCATCTAAATGTCCCCATAAGAAAAAGGGTCAGACTTGTGATGATGAAGAGAACTACACACTCAAGAATTACAATAAAGAGGATAAATATAAAAAGAAAATATTGTGTGCAAATGATGTTGATTCCTCGGAAGAGATAGACAGTGATTCATCTTGTGAAGATAAAGTGAATAATTTTATGTTTATGGCCATAGAATATTTTGAAAATGAATACACAGGAAGTGACCTGAATGATGAAGAAGATATGGTTGATATGGAAGGTGAACTAATCAGTGCTCTGAAAGAGATTAACAGACTCAGACAAACGAAGAGGAAACAAAAACAATTGATGATGCAGTATGAAAAAGAATGAATAAAACCAAGTGAAGTTTTTGCTCTATTAAAATTAGAATTAGAAGAGACAAATAAAATAGAATATATTCTAGAACAACTATTAACGGAGAAGAAAATGAGATGTCAAGCATTGGAAGAAGAAGTAGTGAAAACTATAAACGAATTAGATAAAATTCAAGCTTTGTATCACCAAAGTCTGTCAAGTATTAAATCTTCAGAAGAACTTAATAACATTTTGAGTAAGCAACAATCTCCTTTGTTTAAAACAGGTCTCGTCTACGAAGAAGGATCTAGTAGTGTTCACTCAAAAAACGAGAAATCAGGTAAGTTGATTAAAATTCAAAGAAGAAAATAATCAGAATATGAACATACCTTGCAAACAAAAGAGAATGAAAACGAAACAAGCATCTAAATAGGGAATTTCGATAAGAAAGATCAATCAAGATTTTCTCAGGAACAAATCCATCAAAAGATGAGGTAACCAATTCCAAGAAGACAACCAAGATTCAGGTACCAAGAGTTTTTCCATGGCTATTGTTATTGTTGTTCTAATTTTGACCATAAAGTTGCAAATTGTGCATTTAATTTTAGAAGTATGCAACTAAGGATGCCAGATAACAATGAATTGTTCCAACATAGAATAGGACAATCACCGAGTACCCAACAACTCCATACAACACAGTTTAAAACAAAAAAAAGAACTCACAATAGACATACCAACCCTTTTGATCTATTGTACAATGATACAAAATGTTATATTTGTCATAATTATGGACACAAAGCCTTAGAATGTCACATGAAGAATTATATATCTAATTCAAGAATGAATTACTCAACTAAAAAAGTTAAAGTTTGGAAGAAGAAAGAAGGTAACAAATGTGGATTAGTAATTTCTTCTCAAAAGCAAAAGGACCCCTAGTATATTGACAATGGATGCTCCAAACACATGACTTGTGATAAAATGGTAAGTTTTTGTTTCTAAGTGAAAGTAAATTAGGAAATGTAAATTTTGGAAATGATGCTCCAAGAAAAATCAAGGGAAAAGAAATGGTAGGTTTGAGCTATGGAAAAGGGAAAGATCAAGATGTGTTGTTTGTAGATGGTCTAAAATATAATATTCTTAGTGCCAGTCAAGTCTATGATAGAGGGTGTGAAGTTATTTTCACTTCTAGATATTGTAAAATAAAATATGTACCCTTAGAAAAATTAGTTGCAAAAGGCATAAGAATTGAAAATAATGTCTATGTTTTGAAAGAAGAAAAATAAGAATGTCATTTAAGAAAGCATGATGAAAGTTGGCTATGACATAAGAGACTCAGACACCTAAATTTTGATCACATAATCAAGCTTATAAACAAAGAAGCAGTAAAATATCTTCCAAAAATATCAAAGCCATATGATTATGTATGTAAATCTTGTCAAATGGGAAGTTGACTCGCAACCAGTTTAAATCTAATAATTTCACATAAACGAACAAGCCTCTTCGATTGTTGCATATGGATTTGTGTGGATTATCAAGGAAGGAAGTCATGAGAAGAGAAAGATATTTTATGTTGGTCATTGATGATTACTCTAGAATCATATGGGTTTCCTTTCTGAAGGAAAAATCTGAATCATTTGAAAAATTCAAAGTATTTAAGGCTCTGACTAAAAATCAGACATGTAAAAGACTGAAGGAAGTAAGGTCTGATAGAGGAGGAGAATTTAGTTTAGAATAATTCAAAGAGTTTTTTGATAAAAATGGAACAAAAAGAGAGACAGTATGTTTTAATTCTGTAGAAACCCTACTGGCAGATTTCATATTGTCAATAGAGCCTTGCTTAGATATAAGACTAGGTTCAGTTCCAACTTTAAACAAAACTAATTATATATTTTAATAAACTGATATATTATAAATAGAATCTAATGAACACTTTACATATGTTATATCAAGTATAAAATCAAACTATAAATACTAATTTAACAATATTATAAAAATAGTATTCTTTATCTAAGTATAACCATAAATTTTAAAGTAACCAAGCTAAGATAAAAACCATAAATAAACTCATGCTAACAATCAAGATAAACATTAGCATTCTTCTCAAAACCAAAATGATCATAAATCGACTCACAATCAAAGTATCGAGACCATACAAATGGTATGTGATTTAATACATTTTCATTAGCTACATATACAAAGCATAAGCAATAATGTTGCTAGACACATTATAAATCCATTACATAATTAAGAATTCAAACCATCTAATGTTAAAATCCACATAACATAAATCATATGTCATAAAATCAAAAGTCCAACATAATATTACTTACAACAACCAATTAAAAACAACCTTAAAATCCTTACAGTAATAATTCAAAAACCATGTAGATATCCAGAGGTCGCAGTATCGACCCCTGTGGGCATTCAAGCCCAAATCGCATGCCATACAACAAAATGAACACATCATAAAACCATAATAATATTACATACACAGTAATCACTTAACACCCAACGTGTTTGCATAGAGGTCGCAGGATCGAATCTTGTGGACACTTAAATTCCCAATTCGCATTTCATATTTTTTTATAAACCCTCATCTCAGACAACGACCCGAGATCGAATCCAATAGAGGCTCATTTTTCTTCTACAAGCCATGATGTATTATTTACAGACGGGCTGTAAATAAAACTTAAAAATATTTTACACATAGATCGTAAGACCTATTAAAATTCTTATACGATGTAACCCATGGCCTCGGCCCCATATATAACCAACTGTCAACTAAACTAACTATGTAATACTTACAACCCTATCAAACAAAATAACCTACAACATCAATTTCCAATGCAAGGTTTACACCCACAAACGACATTACATTTGATTTATGCATTGTAAAACAAACTGTAAAGTTCAAATCTATTTCGCTATAGCAGCTACAATGGTGAGTGCCAACGTCATCCATGGAAAGGCCGCAAATCCATCAGCGTTGACTGTTAGTCATTTTTTAACCAATACAACCAATGAATGATAATTCCACATAAACCACGAGAATAATAACCATGCAAATAAACGAAGTGATTATACATTGAAATCAACACATCATAAAATTATAACACACTCCTTTAAAGCCATCACCAAGTTTACACAGTCGCTACCATTAACCATTGCACCATTGCAAGAAATGGTGCTACCCATTGCACTTAGCATAATCATATTTACACAATCGTTGCTTATGGCCTTGCACCATTGCGAGCAATGGTGCTACCCATGGCCAGAACCATAACCACCAAAATCAATCATACTTGGTCTCTATTAGGCCGTTAGAGGCCTCTTAGATTCCTCTCAGAACCGATCCGGATGACTAGCTATCTATAGCCCTTGAATCCAATACCAGTGATCCGAGTAGTTCCATCCAATCAAATTAGACCACTCTATCCAGTTTGAGTTTCTCTCCCTTCATCACCCCTTCATTTTAGGGACATTTAGGCAATAAAATTCCAAGTTTCCATAGGCAATCAAATTACTTAGAAGGAAGTAAACAATTATTTATAAAACACATAGATCCTATCATGGAGACACTCAGGCCTCTTCGATACACAGAGTGCCATACATTAATCCCTCTCCATATAAATGACTCAGTCTGAAGGAGAAATAAAAACCCCAACTAATGAAACCCAAAAGCCTGTGGCATTTTCCAATACGCGGAGCTCTGTTAAGTTACAAACAAACCCCCAAAACCCAAATGCATCCATGGAAACACGATGCAAGCAAATGAACCCATGAAGAGTGACACCGAGTCGCAGCCATGATACCATTATAGGAAACAAGTAAGGACTTGCAAAGTGGGCTTGCCTATTGGAGACATTTACCACCATACACACTCTTTTTTGTCAAATTGGCCTAGTTAAACCACTACCCTAAGTATAATTGACATTAATTGACATCAGTGGATCATTAATTGACATCATCCAGTCACACCCACACCTACCTACGGTCAAGGAGGCTAACCTAGCCTTCTCCTATAGTCAAGGAGTCTAACTGGAGCACTCCAGGGGTGATCTAAGTGATATTAATGCACCTAATTGCTAACTAGTGGTTACAATCAGTTCAACTAGTCATTTAAGGAACATCCTCTCATTAAATATATTATTTAATGATTATTTATTATTATTTAATGATCTGGAGTCAATAGGGGCGCGTCCACCAACTTCTGATGATCAGTTCATCTTCAGTTAACCTCATTGAGGTTCATTGAATTCATTGAAGCACTAGCACTTGATGGTTGGCTTGCTATGACATGTGTTTGATCTTTTTTAGTTGAGATTCAGTCATTTATTGCACTCCGACTTCAGTTAAGGTTTAGTGAGTCAATTAGGGTTTTGGTCAAGTGGTTAACCGAGTGTGAACCAATGGCTTACAGTCAGTTAAGCTAGACTCACTCATTGAATTCGAATGACCTCCTTAGGTATTTGAATTCCTCATTGATTCAAGCTATTGCTTGACATTGTTATTGTAACTCTTCATTGTTTATTGAATATATAGAGAGGAAACCATTCTGGTTCCGATTAACACCATTTTTTAGTTATTTGTTGACTATTTCTTGATGAGATTGATTATTTGTTCCTAGATCAATGTGCAAGATTAATATTACCAAGGAGGATGGCATTGCTATGGTTTCACCCACGAGCTACGACCCACCCCTTCACTCGCTCCTCTGCAACCCTGCAACAAAAAAGAGCCAAATCGTGAGAAGTATAAATAGTATCCATGATCAAACTAACAATGATACCAACAAAAACCCAGACACCCATCTTACCTACCTGTCGAAGTATCACCATCGCCTTCCCTCACGTAGAGCAGGAGCAAAGAGAAAGCTACCAAGAAGAGAAATTCCAAACCAACGCTTGGGCCAAGCCCTAAGCTTTCCCGCCACATCTCCCAAGGCACATTGAAAGTGCTACCCTGGCAACCATTAATGTGCACCAACCCCGTAGACATATAGTTCATGAACTATATCATAAGCCTTCCACCCCAAATGTTAAACATAAGGTCTAAACCCTTGCATGCTGTGAATACTATAGGCTATAATCCTTAGGACCATGTGCATTGAAATCTTAGGCCTTTGACCCTAATACCATGGAATATGAGATATGCCATTGTGTGGAGAACCTCCTGCAATAAACAATGAGAATGCAAAAATATTGGAGCACAAAAGATATTTTATTGATCGCAGGCCACTTTGAGGGGGCAACCTCCTTTGAGCAAGCTCAATACAAAATAACTCTTATGTGCTTTCAATAGCCTCAACACATACTTATATAATAAGTCTAATCTAAACAACTATTACTCGACATGAATGTGGGATAATGCAACCTATTAACTGGATGACTTAACAACTATTACTTAGTCCCCATGAATGTGGGATAATACATCATACTAATTGGACGACTTACAAAGAATATGCATCCGACAAAATATACCAACAAAATAAAGAGGGGGTTGACATGGGTTCTCAACATCCCCTCCCTCTTAGACAAAGCTTTGTCCTCAAAGCTTTAGATGTGGAAATAGCTGCTGAATCTGAAGGAGGGTTTCCCGTGTAGTATTCTCTGGTTGCATGCTGGGCCATTGAATTGAAGACCTTTGTGATGGATCGAGAGAGAAGCTGACAAGTGCATTTATTGAGGATGGCCTCCGACTTTGAAATGATGGATGCTTCAGTAACCCATTCTTGTAAAAAAAATTGTGTGCTAATGTTGGCACCGATCACTTGCTGAATGCAAGAAGGAGGAAGTACCAATTTATAAGCAACATACCCAATATTTTGAAGAACTAGATATGGGCCAGATATCGTTGGAGTGAGTGTTTGATGCCCTTTGTCTCTCACGGAGGATTGCTTGTAACCCTGCAAATGAAGAAAAACCATATCACCAACTTGAAAAGTGCGCTCAAAATGGTGTTGATCATCCTGTTGTTTCATGCGGGCTCTTGTCAGGTGAAGATTGTCCTGCAGGAGGTGAAGAATCTGATGTCGGTTTCAAAGAACCATGTTAATTGCCTGAACTAGTGAACTGTTGGGGGTGGATGGGAGGAGTACTAGAGGTGCATGACTAGAGACTGCTTCATATGGAGTCATTTTAGATGCAGTATGGTAGGAATTATTGTACCACCATTCAATGAGAGGGAGCCATTGTTCCCACTGATGTTGTTCTTTAGAGGTGAAACAATGAAGATAAGTCTCCCAATATTTGTTGATGACTATAGTCGAACCCTCTATTGGTGGGTGATAAGCTAAACTCATATGCAGTTTGGTGTCAGGGAGGCAAAAATGACTTGTGAAAGTTGTGTTGCGGTGCGGGACAATGAAATAAGGGATTCCATGAAGAAGGATTATTTGGGCCATGAAAATTTGTCCGATTGAAGAGGTGATATATGAATGGAGTGTAGTTTCACCCTTTTGGTGCTGACAAGGAACACATTTAGCAACCATATGTTGAATTTCATGTTGCACCCCCTTCCAAAAGAAGTTACAGCGCGCCAGCTCCTATGTTTTAATGAACCCAGAGTGTGCTACCAAGGGAGAAGCATGGAGTTCATAAAAGAACACATGTTTAAGGTTTATGCTCTGGGGAAGCACCAAACGACCCTTGTATCTCAGAGAAAATCCTTCCCAAGAGGAATACGGTACCACAGAAGGGTTACTGGCCAACTGTTGGATGACTTCAGACAATGAGGATTCATTGACATAGCCTTGCTGAAGACAGTGTAACCAAGTTGGAAGAGGCATAGAAATAATTGAAAGAGAAACATGGGCATCAAATGTGTGGAAAAGAGCATCCACCACAAGATTGTCCTGAGCCTTCTTATAGTCATAATTGCTGAGTTTGAGAACCCATTTCTGTTATGTTGGGGATGAGACCCATTGTTCCAAGAAATATTTCAAACTGTGGTGATCAATCTTGATGCCGAAAGGATTCTCTAAGAGGGGTGGCCACCACTTTTGTACTGTGTGCAAAATAGTCATCAATTCCTTCTCATGTGTAGAGGTGGATAAATTATTTCCAGAATTGCATTTGTCGGTGAAGGCAATGGGATGTTCATCTTGAAAGAGGACAACCCCAAGTCCATTGTCGTAAGCATCATGCTCAAGAGTGAAGAGCTTGGAAAAATAAGGCATCTAAAAGGTGCATCGGAATGAAAGATCCAAGGGAGTAGTTGAGACTGTTGAAGGTTGCATCTGAATGAAATGGAGTTGAGCAAGGACACCATGTGAATTTGTCTTAAAGAGATTTTCCATGCGATGGGAACAGATGATGCTGAGAGAACCTGGTTGGAAGCCATTGAATTTGTGTTTGTTCCCATTGACTGAAAATTGCATCCATAGTTCAGCAAAATTCCATAAGATGGGTCCAAGTGTGCATAACCATTGAGTTCCCAAAATCACATCACATCCTCCTAGAGGCATGACAAACATGTTACAACACAATTTATAATCTCTAATAGAGATACACACATTGTGATACTTTCCTTTGCAAGGTAAGGTGCTCCCATTGGCAACCATGACTTTAAAGATGGAGCAAGGATGGACAAAACTATCATCTTGTTTGGCAATCTGAGGGTCAATGAAGTTATGGGTGCTACTAGAATCAATGAGTATTGTAAGAGGAATATTCTTGAAGAAACCCTTGACCTGCATGGTTTGTGGGGCTATGACTCCGACTAATGCATGGAGGGATATCTTGGGGTGTTCGTCATGAGAATGAGGGTCAACAGGTGGTTGTAGAATGTTGACCTGAGCAACTTCACAAATTTCAAGTGCAGGTAGAGAATCCACATTCAGGAGATAGATATTTTTCTCAACACATCTATGTCCCCGAGTGAATTTCTCATCACAATTATTACAAATCCCTTTTTCCCGACATTCCCGCATCTCTGCTTCAAACAAATGTTTGATAGGAGTGGTTCTAGGAGCTGGAAGATTTTGGGTTCTTTGAGGAACCATAGGTCTGAATGGAACAAGAGTGGATTTGGAGCGTTGTTGGGCCTGGATCTTGTCTTCTACTAGCTTATCCAACCCGAGGGATGCCATCATTGTGTGGGGGAAAAACATTTTAACCTCAGAGTGTATTGCATTCTTCAGACCACTAATAAAACAACTAAAGTAGAATGCATCAGGAAATCCCTCGATGTGATTGGCGAGTTTCTCAAATTCTATCTGATACTCCCGCACAGTGCCAGTTTGGTGAAGTTTGGTGAGTGCTCCTGTGAAGTCATCAAAAGCACTAGGACCAAATCACTGCAAGAGGAGTTGGGAAAAATCTGTCTAGTTTTGCTCGGCATGAGCCTTGATGTACCAAGGGAACCATTGAAGTGCTTCATGTTCCAAATGAAAGGATGCAAGGGGGACTTTATTGAAATCAAAAGTGTTGTGCAGACTGAAATATTGTTCTGCCCTATAAATCCATCCAAGAGGATCATCACCATTAAAGCGAGGAAAATCCAGCTTCGGCCTGCGATAGTGGCAAAAAAATGAGAACCCAATGTCTGTAGAAGACTCAGGCTAGTGGCGGTTGTCCACAGGTGAATGTTGACGATTGAGGACAAGAAATTTTTTATCAAGATCCTCAAGTTTGGACCTGATGGTGACAAGTTCTTCTTCCATTTGTTTATTTGCTCTGGCGCGAGTAACAACCATAACCAGGTTTTTTTTTTTAAGGTAATGGGTAGAAAAATAGAAAAGAAGATTTTTTATTTGGAAAAAATTTGGGGGGGTAATTGGGGTTTTACGGCGTTTTGGACACTTTTTTAGGGACAAGAAGTAGAAAATGTGAATTTCAAAGGTGGGATGAAGGAATTGGAAAATTTTTCAGAGAGGGACAATGAAGCAGAATTGGAAAATGAACACCGTGGAAAAATTTGAAGGCGATTGGATGAGAATCAAAGAAGTTATGAAAAACTTTAAAAATTAACAAATGTGGGATTTCGGCCTTGAGGAAGCGAAATTGGGGATAAGGGCCTCAATGAAGGAATATGCTGAATGGTAGCATGGGGGTGACAGTGAATTTTCAAGGAAAATGGAGCTAAATCAAGGAAGATATAGCTGAAAAACAAAAATTTATACTTTTTTTTTCTTTTCTTTTTTCTCTGAAGAACTGAAATGTGGCGGTGCTAGAAGCTGCGTTTTATCAACAAGAAATGGAGTAAATGATCTGTGACAATTTTGAAATGTTGCACATTATCAACTGTAAATAGAGATGGACCCCGGGTATAATCAGCTTCCTATTGGTTCAAAGGTAGTCACTCAGCCACCAAGGTTGTCTCAGGCTTGAGTATTGGGGCAGTACCCCTCACTTCACAGCGCAGGTAAAACTGCTAACCGCTTGGCCAAAACCGATAGTTCTTTGGTTTTCCTCACGAATGGGAATCTAGTCAATCTGGTGGGGGTCATTTCCCTTTTCACTTGGCAGGTCCTCTTAATGACCAGCTGCTTCACGGTTCCTGTGGTACTCCTCACAATGAGTTTAAGGGCTATGCCCAAGTACTTCCCACAGTTAAGCAGATAGGGTGTATTATCTGATCCGAATGAAAAATACTACTGCAAGAAGAAGAACTACTGCAATAATCATAGTGCCAGAAAAATTATCATAGAAATTCCACCCAATGCTCAAAAACCCATAATTAGAGCTACGGTTTTGAGACGAGAACTTTTAAAATGAGCATAACCCAATCTAGATTGCTCAGAATCGCTATTAGAGCCTGTTTCCGAAACTGGAACAAACACTCTGCTTCTACCCATGAAATCGTAATAGAAATCTGGGCACCCGGTCAAAAGATTTTCACTCTGCAATTTTTGCGGTCGTCACTGAAATTTTAAAAAATTGCTAATTTTAAATCTGCGATATCTCCACTTTTAGAACTCCAAATGAGATGGATTTTTTATGAAACTGCATATTTTTGAAAGAAGAATTCATATATGCAAGGTGATCTGAAATTCGCCACCAAATTTTGCTTTCTTATTTTGAAAAAAAAAAATTCTCATTTGTGCCAAGGAAAGTGCTCTGATACCAGATATGGAGAACCTCCTACAATAAACAATGAGAATGCAAAAATATTGGAGCATAAAAGATATTTTATTGATCGCGGTCCACTTCGAGGGGGCAACCTCCTTTGAGCAAGCACAATACAAAATAACTCTTATGTGCTTTCAATAGCCTCAACACATACTTATATACTAAGTCTAATCTAAACAACTATTACTCCACATGAATGTGGTATAATGCAACCTATTAACTAGACAACTTAACAACTATTACTTACTCCCCATTAAAGTGGGATAATACATCCTACTAATTGGACGACTTACAAAGCATATGTGTCCGACAAAATATACCAACAAAATAAAGAGGGGGTTGACAGGGGTTCTTAACACATGGTATATATTTTAATCCAAGATTTTAACCAAAGAAATTACAAATTTTATAAACATATAATAAAAATATATGTTAGTTCATTTAAACAAACGTATAATAAAAATATGGCATGCCATGAACAATTCTTAATATTTACACCACGAATAATAAGTGCCACGTAAATAACAAATATGAGTCACAAAATTAATAAATACGGTGAAGACCTCGTTAGTAATCCCAAACTATAATAATAGCAACATGTCAATGTCACTATGACAGAACTGTAAATGCGAGCACTAGTGATCCAATTTTCAGCACTCCTCGACAAGTTTTTTGTCGCTAAGTATACCTACACGTAAATGGGATAAGGGTGCATTAGTTCGACAGAACTAAGCAATCCCATTGTGTCAAGTAAAAATTGTTACCTCTCAGGTAGTTACATGGGATAACTATTCCCGCCACTCCACCCCTTTATCCATTAACCAAGTCAAGTCAGAATCATGTTTACGACATTAAAAACATGTGAAAATCAGTGAAGTACATAATCAAAGTACCTAACATACATAACATGACGTAACTATAATAAATGAATTGTAATCAACATTATGACATCATAATTACCCACAATAATAATCGTATCAGAAATTAAGGAAGAAAGACATAAGAACAACTTACGATGAAACAAACAATATGAACAGAGTATGACACATTTCACAAGTACAATAATGTCAAACATAGATAGTTTGACTATACTACTAATTTTTTTTTTTATTTGTTGGAGATTACACCATAGTCGTCAAACCCATCCTTAATTCATGAAATTATTTCACCTTTCTGTCGAAAAACTTTTTCGACATGTATTTCTCTTGAAAAAATTTACAGAAATTACTCCATCTGATTTCTCTTACCTCATCTTTCTTGGTATGCTTTAGGTCTCTCCACCATAAAGCTTCTTTTCCATTTAAATTGTAGTTGGCTAGACGGGATTTCATTTCACTAGAGTAGTTATGTACTTGAAAATATTTGCTCATAACTAGAATCCATTCTTCATCTTTCTCCCCTATGTTCATTTCTCCTTCATAGGTTGGGGCTTTTATCTTCATGAACTCTCCCTTGAGATTGTCATCATTTATTTGTTTCTTCCTGTAAGGAGAAAGAGAATCATCACTAGAAGGACTGTGACAATATCTTTCTGGAGGTTCAAGGGTATGTTCTTCTTTTCCTTCTTCTCTTGGGATGTTGACTCACTTATGATAGAATTATTTCTTGAACATGTTGGTTGAATGAGTGGGTTTTCCCTTCGGACTTCCTCCCTTCATGTTCCATAGAAAGGCTTCATTAATTGCTTGTTGTTCATTTCTTTCATTCAGATTATCATCTTTGAAACTCTATATGTCTGTTTGAATACTTTCAATGGTATTTAGTATATTAGAATTTTGGTTTCACCACCAACTTTGCTTCCTAGGTGGGGGTATTCAACTTTCCTTATCGGTTGTTCTCCTCTTCTATGTTCATGATCTGAACTATTCTTTTAATACTGCAATTGCAAATTTTGAATAACAAAAAAAAATTATGTTAGTCAACATCATTAAAAAACAGACTTTATTTTTTGCAACGAATGTATGGCACGCCCATTAGGTCTCTTAGTGTTGAAACTGGGCTCTGATACCACTTGTAATGTCCCCAAAATTTGAAAATAAAAAAAAAATTATTAGGCTAGTTAATTACTACCTGAACTGGACATTAACTTGTCTTCTGCGGAACGTGTTGATTTTTTTTTTGTGAAACCTAAGTGTCGTAAGATGTTCTTATTGTTTCTAGATGTTTTCTCGATGTGATTACTAATGTAATACTATAGTGTGTTTATGTTACTTGATCTGATTTAGATTATTATAATGCTCATTGATTATTTCCTATCATGCATGTGCATGTGTGTTCAGTTATAGCTTACTTCCTGGGTTATGAGTTTTGTTTGTTTGTTTATGGTAATTCCTGACTTAACTTGTAATTTTCAAGGGGTGGAGTGGCAGAACTTGTATCCCTTATAGGAACACTTGGAGAGGTAATTGGTTTTACTTGACGTTACAAGTTTTACTTAGTTCATGTTGAACTAATGCAACTCCTCTTCATTTTGTGTAAGTCCGTTATATGACGAAGCTCACTATGAATGTTTCAACTTGGCATGCTACCTATACCATACTACATTATTACTTTTTGAAGACAACATGACCAAATTCCTATCCTAGCAAACCTTACCGATATTGTTAGCATTATCGTTTACATTTAGATACAAAATCTCTGATATTAATTCTATGTTTTGAACCTGAAAATAATGAACAAGAAATATAACTTTACTTTTAAAAATATAGACTCTGTTTACAGAATAACGTCTGTCAGAGAAGACTGAACTTAACCTGTAAATGATGAAATAAAGTGTAGAAAAATAACAAAACCCAAATCCTCCTACATATATAACTAAGGGTGCTAGTCCATCATTTACAATATGAATAAGAAATATTTCTACTTATTGGAATATCATGTTTAAATAGATAAAATAATATAGCCTCTGTTAAAAGAAATATATCTACTACAGAATGATGAATTTAACCTATAAGTGAAGAATGAAGTAATGCAGAAAATATAACCTAGCTTATAGCAGGCAGATACTAAATATCCATTCAGAATTTAATCTCCTCTTTTAATAAGAAAACCTATGTAGCTTACAAGGGAAAATCAAGAACCTCATACCTATAAGATGAAGTTGTTTCAATGGCTGAAAATCCTACACACTCAAATACCTAGCATTAACAAATTCATAGACATATCTGACCTCTATTCAAATAACCGAATAACTTGGAAACTACCACGTTCCACCCAACCATGACCCGAAACCATTCCTAGTTTCAATCCGGATCCCCCAAAGCTAGTTCCAACATGCAAGTAGCTTAGAGTTTCTAGGGTAATGCTTCCCTATGTGGGATATTAGGTTCTTTATCAGTTTCCTTTTTCCTCTTAGGAAAAATGTTCTCCAAGGACTCTCTTGAAGGTAATTAGGCAGAAATATTGAATCCTCCAAAGATAGATAGATGATCCCCAAGGATCTCTTTGGCTTGGGTATTTATAAACGGACTTTTCAGGAAAAGGGGCAGTTAAATCAAGAAGAATTTGATTTCTTGAAGTAACCCTTTTCATTTAATTTAGGTAATTTTAATATTTACTTTGGAACTTTTGACTAGTTCCTACTTTGTCTCTTCTAGGTAGTTTAATCGTTAATTATCATTAGTAATAATAATTCATTTGTATCCTTATATATCATATAGCATGATCCCTAAACTTATGACACTTTTCTTTTAGCTTAGTAACTTTCTTTAATAATGCCTTCATGTAGGGCTTAGGTCAACTAAGTTAGTAAAATCTAAACCTCCTTGAATGTTGGATTCCCTCCTATAACATGGTAGTTCTTTAGTACTTGATGAGATACAAAAATTTGAAATTCTATTTAATCACTTAAAAATAAGTAAGATGAGATCATTATTTATCAGAGTCATTTTCACTCAACCTATTAATTCTTTTCAGTAACTCCTAGCGCTTATCTAGAGCCCATACTCAACACTAAAAATAGGGAGTTAGAAACTTAGTGCGATTCTAGAGCTCCTCACTCAACACTAATTCTAGGATGTATCTGTAGGATGCACCTAGGGATACAATGAGAAAGGTCCAATGTTCGAGAGCTTATGCTCAACATCAACTTGGAAGGCTTTAGGGTTTATTCCCAACACTTGCAATTTTATCTTTTCATGTACTTCAGAGCTTCATGCTAAACATAAATGTTTTCATAACTCATGTGTTCCAGAGCTTCTCACTCAACACAATTATATACATTCATGTGCTCCAGAACTTCTCGCTCAACACAAAAATCAAATACCCATGTGCTCCAAAGCTCCTCGCTCAACACAAAACATCTCATCAACTATGTGCTTCAGGGTCCACTCCCAACACATGAAATCATATATAAAACATATTCAATTGGCTTACGCCCAATATATCAAACAAATCATCATGTTCATGTGCACTGGGGTCTTAGGCCCAATATACCAGTTAAAACATCAAAGTAACATCATAAGCAATGGGGCTTATTCCCATAAGTGTTAGGCCAAAATGAGGGATATTACCTCCCTCCCTGCTTAGAATAACACCATCCCTGGTGTTCTAAAGAATCAGAATGAAATCATGAAACAAGTCGGGGTGATCATTTCTCGTGGTGGATTCATTCTCCCAAGTACCTTCATCGACCTTGAAGAGCTTCCATTACACTTTCATCTGGACTATGGTGTGCTTCTCGAGCTCCACCTCTCTCTTGTCCAATATATGAATGGGTTCGGGTGCAAACTACCCTTTAGGTTCCACCTATAATAAGGACCAATCAATCACATGTTTAGTATCATAAACATATTTCTTTAACAAAGATGCATGGGAAACATTGTGGACTCTTATGTGAGCAGGTAAAGCTAGCTCATATGCCATTGTCCCTCTCTTGGCCAGTATCTCAAATGGTCCACAAAATGTAGGTGCTAACTTGCCACACCTCCACAAGCTCAACGACATTCATTTTTCTTTTACTTCCAAATAAACATGGTCACCTATCTGATAATATTTATATTTTATTTTCTTATCCATGTAACTTTTTTGACCCATACTTAGTTCTTAAAGCCTCATAATGGTGTCCATGTTACAACACAAAGAAAAATTATGCTCTTCATAGGTTAGGCATGGTTGTTTGAGATGTTGTTCTTGATGATGCTAAAATATTACTATAGATCCTAAGTCTTGATGTTGTAAACTATTGTTTTTATTCATTTCCCCATCCATGCACCAAAACCATTTTTTGTGGTTCTCCATAATGCATGTGTGTTTTTCTTCTACATAACGTGTGTCCATTTTGTAACTATAAAATGTGTGCGAGTTTTTCGTAGCCTAAAATACGTGTCATATCTAAACCAAGCATTACATAACGTGAGCATCTTGTATTTTTATGTATTGTAAGCATGTTTCCTAAAAGTAGGATTGCATCTAAAAGGTCCCCCATATTATAGAACACACCGAAAAAGGATCAAATTATGGTGCAATAAGTGTTTTCCCCATGGGGTAAAGTGGTTTTAATCAAATCTATTCTCGAAGCTATACGTGTTTTCTGGATCTCTTTATCCTTTGTACCAGTTGTAATTATCAATAGAATCAAGAAGATTTTTTAAAAATTATTAAGGGGGGGAAATGAATCTGATAATTATTTTCCTTCGGTCGCATGGAAAAGGATATATTTTCCCAATGATCTGGGTTGTTGGACCCATTAAAGATCTTCCATGTTTCTCCGAAGCATTAGCATCCAAATTCGTATGAAGAATCCTTAAGGGTGAAGGTCTCTCGATTATGGTCATTCATTAAAAATATATTATTCCCCTTACATTCGAAGAATGGTCTAGGTCCAAGGATAAGTCTCTTAAGAATATTTACACCATTTGTAAAGTGATTATAACTGCATTCAGGCTCATTGGAAATTGAATATAATGGAAAATTTGTAATGGAAAGAAAGAACAGATTCATCAAGATCCTTGGATAAGATTTGATGACTTCCATAGGCTCCCAAATGATATGATTATATCCTTCAGTGATAGGGCATATATTTTCCTCCATCACGATCAACAATTTCGTTTTAACAATTTTCTCAGACAATCTTGGCTATCAGCTGATGGTTTAGCCTCAAACGCTTTGGAGAGGCCTCATTGGGATAGATATATCGAGTCTCTAACTGCTAGCAACATTTTTCTTAGTGACAAGGAAGATGATCTACTTTAGGTTAAGAATGTCAATAGAGGTAGCTGTGTTCCTAAATTAGGTTATTTGGCACTTAGAGAGGAGGAGGAGTTACCTCTTCCTAGATGGTGGTGTAAGATTATTTGGCATATGAATTGTCCTTATAAGATCAAGATTTTATTTTGGATCGTTCTTGAGGGAAAGGTTCTTATATGGGATGAATTGGTTCAAAGACTTAGATGTGGTCCCAGCAGATGTCCACAGTGTTTCTTAGCAGCTGAAAATATCACCCATCTTTTTCATGTTCTGTATATACATGATGGATGTGTCGAGACATCTTTCTCTTCTCACTACTGTTCCTTTTTTCTGGAATGGTTTAGGTATTAAGGAAGCTTTGAATTCATAGATAAATAAAATTACATGTCATGAGTATGCTGCTCTTTTGAACTTTGTTATTTGGAGTGTCTAGCTTGCTAAGATATAAAGCCATTTTTCCTCCCACATGTTAGTGATAATAAATGTTTGGGAAAATTCAATTTCTTCCCTCAAGTTGAGTCTATCAAGCCTCCAAGTGTCATTAAGGAATAAGTTATTGATAAAAACTTAATTTTGGGCTTATGTGGATGGTATTGCTCAAGGTTGGCCAAGGTTTCGTGGTGATGGAGATCTTATTTATTCTATAAATGATCATTGGTTTAGTTTTGCTGCTAGGATGGGTGAATATTTTAATAACTGTGTTAAATTCACTTCAATCAAACTCTTATTGACTTTTTTTCTCTCTCTATCAGGATTCTGCACATACAAATATTTGGTGATTCCAATTTCGTGATCGACCGTCTGAAGATAGGGAAGCATCCTAGGAATATTTAACAGCTTCCATTATTCAAGGAAATTATCAGGATCAATTCCCATTTCTATAACATCTACTATCTACACATTTTCAAAGAACGGAACCATGTGGTGGACCAACATCCCAAACTTGGACTACATATCCCATCTAGGTCTATGGAGAAATGGGAAAATCTACATGGTGTTTCCACTTCTTTGGGTTTGAGTCATTTCTGACTTCTAGATCTTGTAGTTATTGGTTGTGATACTTCTATGTATATTTAATGCAGCTTCTTAATTCATGTAGATAATAGATGTTTTTTTATAACCTATTGATGAGCTAGGCAATCCTTATTTTTGGGATGTGAATAGGTATATAACTTCGGCTTATTTTGTTGATAGTTGTTGAGTGTCTCATACTCACTCATGTATGGCCTAGCGGTCTTTGAACAATATGGTTTTATAAAATAAAGTTGTGATTTATTTCATGAGGATTGAAAAACAATAATTGAGGCTAATAATTATCAACATTGGTGGCGTTAATTCAACTCATGTCATATGTATGATGACACAAAATTATCTTACAAATAAAAGGTCAAATTTGGCAGTCACAAGCATACATGTTTGTTTCTATTGTTGAGTTAATAAGAACTATAACAATTTCACCCTTGACAATAAACATTGTCGATTAGTTGCAATAACCGCATTGCCGCTCGACTTGAAGTGTAAACATTGTGATAATATTTGATATGAGTATATCATAACTGGGGATCAATATTATGTTTAAAAATCATCTAACAACTTGATATTGAAAACACACAAATTATAAGTTCATTGGGAATCATCTTAACATCACTTTGTTCATCGATAATGTATAAATTTTAAATTTTTAAGGTATAAACAATGATTTTAAATTCAATTGGGTGTAGCTCACTTGGTTTTGGAATGGAGTGTTATCCTCCGACCTAAGTTCAATCTAAGGTTTACCCTAGATATTACTGTAGAGAAAGTGATATTTTAGCAAGCTAATTCTATTCTTATTAAGGTGGAAACATGGATTCAAAACATGATATTGATGTAAATATTTGCTTGTAATATAAGAAATATTTTTTATTTCTATTATTATTAAATTTCAAAAATTTAAAGTAAAAGAAAGATTATTATAATTATTTGGGAGACCAAAATATATAAAAATATATAATAATCATATTGACAAGTAGATAATTTTTTTTTGTAAGAGTAGGATCCTTCTATTACTGAGAAAAACATGAAAACATCATACTAGACCAAGCCTGCCACTAGCATTTTAAATTCAAGTTGAAAATATGCTTCAACCTACCTCCTGGGGAAACCAGGATGAAGTACAGAGTTTGATTAGTTTGAATATCTACCATGTCCTTATTCAGAATAGGAAAAATAAAAATGGTAAAGCTCATATGATTGAAAAATCGTTGAAATCCATCACTTCTATTATAACTGGACTTAGAATTAACTATGGAAAATAACAATACTACATGACAAAATAACCTTGAATAAACAAAAGTAATCTGCTAGTGTGAAAATGCACCAAGTTGAATTAGGGTTGTCCTCATTTGTCTTAGTAATGAGGGGGATCTCCAGAGTGCTCCCTTTTGAATGAGCCTTTGCCACAAACTCAACTCCCAAGTGGCACCCAATTATGTTCAACTTTCCATTCATGATTTGGGACTCATTTTTCATCTCTTTCAACATTGTCGGTTACACCTTAATGGTAGGAGTTTCCTTTCCTCTCTCTATTAGAGCTCAACCCATCAGATATTTTACTAACCAATACATTTCCAACGAGTGATCTTATAATTCCAATCTGAATCTGGTATCCCTGGGGTCCTGGACCCAGTAGACCATCTCATTGAGTTACTACCCTTCCTAGAATATTACATCCACATTACATATCTCTCATTCAACAACTTTAATTTATGATTCAATGGCTTGGGGGATGGCCTCCTCTTTATACTTTATTGCTCATGTTTCCCATTGTTGCTTCAATTGTTCAGTTCGAGAGGAGTTGCAAGCCCTTTCTAGTTGTCCTTTTCTACAACCAATTATACACATCGCCATAGAAACCACCTTCTTGATAGAATCCCTTCCAATATCCTCTTAACAATCACATTGTCAATGCTTCCAATATAGAGCAGCCGAGAAGTAGAGAGTCTGTCTCGTTGAAGAAGTATGGAGAAACATGATTCAATTTCCTATATTTAAACTTATTATTCAAAGCAAAATTCATTGTGTAAGTATCTCAAAATATCCATGTAAGTTGAGGGATGCATGTTTTCTTAGTTTTAAATTGCATCTAACTTGTCAAATCAAACCCTCATTAGCTTGCACTAGCCCAAATGCTTCTCCAAATAAATAATTGAAACCATGTAGGTATTGTGTAAAATCAAACTACGTTGATAATAATTATTTCAAAACTCACAAAGAGCTTTCCAATCCAACAAGTAGGAAATGCAAGATTCCAAGGACAAGAAGGTTTCTTTTGTTGAATATTCCATTAAGACTTGTAACTATTTCTCTCTGTATGTTGAATGTTGAATCCCTCTTTTTGTTGAATTGATTTTGGAATATTTATGTGCTTCAGAGCATAGGATTTGTAGTCCTTAATTATTTTATTCGAATTGATTATGGAATATTTATGTGCTTCACACCATATGATTTGTAGTCCTTATTTTTTTATTCATACTGAGAAGATAAGCATTCAACTCAAAAGGTTCTCAAGTTGTGATGCTAATTCTCTTTTCGTAGTTGGGTTTTGAAATGTGTAATTCCCTAATTTTGTACTAGAAAATGTTTTTCATGTTAGTTGAATGGCTATTAATTAATGTTATCTTTACAATGCCCTTTCTAAAAAAGTTTGAATTTGAAGAAAAACATCCATATTGTTATATTCAAACTTAGTCCATTTTAATTGCAATGGTGTTTTGTATAGCATTGTTCACTTCTAACCTTCATATTTTTTTTATGTTTCTCATGATATCAAAACAAACTATTGCATAAAAGGACTACTAACTTAAATTTTGGTAGAATAATGCTGATGTCTAAAATGGCATTATGTTATATTCAATTGCAACTAGTTCAAAATGACTAATATCAAAGCAAACTATTGCATAAAAAGTTTAGTAACTTAAATTTAAACTATTGCATAAAAGGTTTAGTAACATAAATTTTGGTAGAATAATGTTGATGTCTAAAATGGCATTATGTTATATTCAATTGCAACTAGTTCAAAGTGACGAATATCAAAGCAAGCTATTTGCATAAAAAGTTTAGTAACTTAAATTTTGGTTGAATAAAGTTGACGTGTAAAAAAACATTATTGCCCCGAGAGGCGCTCTAAAGCCCAGTATGGGGTCTGGGTATATCTTGTAACGTTACGTAACATTGTAGCGTTACGTAACGTTGTAACGTTACGTAACGTTATGTCGGCTATAAAAAAAAATATAAAAAAAAAATTAGAAGTAAAGTTACATAATGTTATGTCGGCTAAAAAAAATAGAAAATTAGAAGAAAAAAAACAACAACTATATAAATAGCAAGAATTATCACAAACTACATCCAAATCTTAAAATAATTGTTAATTCAGGCTTGGAGTCAGCGAGGTCTGCATGTATGTCGGTCTGTCTAAGACTCTGATTGAGCTTCAACGTAGTAGCCGTTTTCTACATTTGGGAAGCTACCCCAACTGCTACATTTTTAGGGCTTCGCTCCTCCCCATCACAGTGTAACAAAGAACTGTAGATTTCTATCAGAGCAAAGAAGCAGCAGAGAAGGATTAGGAGGTAGAAAAAAAGGTTTTCTCAAAAACCTTAGCCACTTACTCAAAAACCATCACCCTAACAAATAACTGTAACAAAGAACTATAGTTTTCTGCCAGAGCAAAGAAGCAGCAAAGGATCAGCAAGTAGAAAATTAGGGGTTTTCAGTTCTGGGTTGAAGTCAACATCTCAGATCATATCAATTTCAAGCCAACAAAAACCCTTAGAACACACTTACATTGAAACAAGCCGAGCCGAGCCGTGCCTGCTGTGAAAATATTGACAAAGCCTCTGATTTTTAGCTTCTTGATCTACTGTTAAGAATCAAACACCAGAATAACGTGTTATATCATCTGCAAACATACGTGGAGCACATTGGCGTGTTATATGCCATTAAAATGGCAGAAAATGTGTAAATTAGGCCACGCGTATGAGTAATCCAATGTCGGAGGCTCGCAATTCTTTCTTCCAATTTTCTCACCATCTGAGTAGCATATATTATATGCTCTCCAACATGTTCAACATGTTCTCCAGGTACACTGTTGGCGATTCACGCAGGCATAGAACAGATAAGTGGAAACGCGTTTGAAAGCATACCCTCCGCGGATGCGATTTTTATCAAGGTGAGAAATACTCTTTAATTTTACGTAAATAGTTTGATAATATTTACTTTGGATTTGTTTAGAAAAGGTATTAGTACTTTATTTACGAATTTTACTATGGATTTCTCAATGAAATCATTTTCTACATATCTAGGATGACAAAGACTGCATCAAACTACTTATCAACTACTACCAACTACTTATCAACTACTACCAGGTTGTTCCAGAAAAAGCAAAGGTCATAATAGCAGAGGTTGTATTGGATATAAGTGAAAGTTCTGACCTGGTAGGATCTGGCTATGCTGTAGATGCTCTTATGTTGAATCTTTCACCAGGAGGCAGAGAAAGGACACCAAAACAATGGAATGAGAATGTATGGACAACGATGCGAAATGTTCATCCTCTTGACCTACAAAAATTCTGAATCGTGCAAGTCCCAATTTGGATATTCATGTTACCCACAGAAGTATTTTTGAGTGAAGGTGTGCATGGTTATAAATGCTAATTATCACATAGAAACTGATACACATTTGAATTCCGAGCAATATTTTTAAAGAGTGGTGTATTTGTGCATTCATAGTGCATACTTGTACCTTTACTCCATAAAAAAATAAAAATGTATAGTTATGCACAAATACATATTGAATTTGTCTTTAATATTATTTTAATAAAAAATCTTTTAATTTATTTGACCTGTTATTTATAAATTTAAAATATATTTATAAAAAACATTTTAATTTAGTTGGTGTTGTTTTATATCCTTGTTAGAGAGGGATCAAATCTCCCTAATCTCCCAAGGTGCAAAACCTCTTTGAGTAGGAAAACAGAGGTATTAGAGGTTACTGGTGGGGAGGAGGGGGTAGGCATTGTTTTTTTCAGCATGCCTTATTGCACCTCCTTGAGTGCAATAGGTGAGAAGAGGTTTGCAAATGAAGAGATTTGATCCCTCTGGGCGCTTGATAGAGCCTAGGATTTGGATCTATGCTGGTGTTATATTCAATTGCAACTAGTTCAAAGTGACATGTGAGATATGTATCTCACTTGAACCTGAAATCTATTTATCAAGATGATTATAAAGTGACATGTGACATATGTGTCTCCAAGGGAACAGTGAAACACTGAACTTGCCACAGATACAATACTCAAATCCTCGTAAACAATGAAAATACAAAACTCAAATCCTCGTAAACAAAGAAAATATAATTCAAAATAAGTTCATTTAGGCAGAATTTGAAGAAGAAGTTAGCCGGAACTCAACAGAATCGTCGTTAGCAGAGAAATTATCATGCATACAGAAGGCTTTGGTAAGAAAGTATAACTGAAAGAGACAGTAGTACCTGCAGACTGCGCGTCGTTCATGCTCGATAAGCCATGGCATGCATCCATGGATAGCCCCCTTCGCCGGGAGTTTGTCTTTACGGGTGGTCGTCTATTCCTCCCTTTTCTGGTGGCCCCACGTTTTTAGAACAAGACATCAAGAAATTTCGTACGATGGATTATGGATAGCCGGTAGAGACAGTAGTACCTGCAGACTGCGCGCCAATTGCCTTAGTAAACGTGTTCTAAAAACAAAATTGCCTTCGTAAACGTGTTGCATCACCTTATACCTTCTAAAAACAAAATTGCCTTAGTAAACGTGTTGCATCACCTTATACCTGCAGACTGCGCGCCAATTGCCTTAGTAAACGTGTTGTATCACCTTATACCTTCTAAAAACAAAATTGAAAGATACAATCATACCTAATAGCGACCGACGCCAGTCATGAAACGTGTTGTAATCTCCTGCTCCTTATGTTTAAAGGCCACTGGCGCATCCTATAAACCAAAAGGTACCTCTCGCGCCCATATAACGGTAATAA
Source organism: Pseudotsuga menziesii (assembly GCA_001517045.1). Lineage (NCBI taxonomy): Eukaryota > Viridiplantae > Streptophyta > Pinopsida > Pinales > Pinaceae > Pseudotsuga > Pseudotsuga menziesii. The sequence goes on along the minus strand of LPNX010720112.1, from coordinate 39,982 downwards.
AATTAAGTAAAGAGATATATGATTCTAATAAAATTCAACATATCACTAATACGGATAGAAGTCACAAAAAGGTGCATAAGGGTTCGTTAAATATTACTACATTGTAAACAAAGAGTTCCTCGTAGAGCGCTTGACTATCCAATGAACTAGAATTGGAATTAATAGTGTATATATGCCAAGTTCAGTGTTCAATGATGGAAAAATTCGTTCAAAAACGCCACTGACGACTTAGGATAACCTTCGCGTTTATACATGCCGCATCTCAAATAAAGTTTGAAGGAGGGTCAATAAAACAACAATTTATTTCGTAAACGCAACGGCAGTTTAAAGTGGGATCCACAAATCAAATTATGTGTAAATTGTTGAAATTGTGATAAGAGGTTGACGATATGCCTCATCTTCATCAAATAAATCTCAAATACGAAGAATCCCGATGGCTATATAAGCAACAGCCCCTTCTCGCTATAGACCAAAGCACCGCAGTTCTATTTCCAGCGGTAATAAAAGTATTGATAGACAACAATAGTGATCAATATGGCTACCCAATATCTACCTGTGAGCGTTATTGCTCTCTGGCTTACTCTGGCCCTTTCCGCTCTTTCCATCTCCCGTGCAGCTGTTGGGGATATTGCTAGACAATCTTTCTTCAATGGAATTTTATCAACTGCTGCTGATAGCTGCGCAGGAAAGACCTTCTATACATACAGTGACTTCATTAATGCGGCCAATGCATTCTCTGCCTTTGGCACAACTGGGACCTCCGATGACCAGAAGAGAGAAATTGCTGCTTTCTTCGCCAACGTTGCTCACGAGACTGGCAGTGCGTATAATCACATCATACTTTCTGTTTCTATAAACATATTCTTCTTAATCTTTACAATTGATTATTGATTTCGTTTCAGAATTTGTAACTGATATTCAAAATTGGTTCTTTCTCAATGATATATTTACTGACCGACTGGTTGACAGGTCTGTGCTACATCGAGGAGATAGACAAGAGCGACAGTTACTGTGATTCCACGAATACGCAATATCCGTGTGCATCTGGAAAGCAGTACTATGGGCGTGGCCCGTTGCAACTCACATGGTATGTATTTGTTTATGTCTCTCGATTTGGCAAGCAACAAATTCATTTAAATGTTTGGTGACAAACCGTTTGTTTGCCGTTTGGTTGCAGGAACTATAATTATGGTGCAGCCGGAGATTACCTGGGCTCCGATCTGTTGAACAACCCAGAAACTGTTGCTCAGGATGACTTAATCTCGTGGAAGACTGCGCTCTGGTTTTGGAATGTCAACACCGGTTCCGTAGGAACTACTTGCCACGCCGCTATTACATCCGGCCAGGGCTTCGGGGAAACCATTCGAATAATCAACGGAGGGGTAGAATGCGACGGTAAAAGCCCCAGCTCCGTGCAAGACCGCGTGAGTCTTTACACAAACTACTGCAGTCAGCTTGGTGTAGACCCAGGAAGCAACACCAGCTGTTAGCAATAATTAGGAAGCGGGTCTTGAGATGATAATCTCAAAACTACTTCAAAATAGTAGTAATAACGATAATACTTTGTCCCACTGAATAAGAGATATATGCGATTGCTGGTATTAGCAGAGCAAAGAAGAGCAGGGTTTGAGTCATTACGATGACACAAAATTCCGCCACTCTTACAAATAAAATAAAGGAATTTATTTCGTAGAGTCAAGACTCAGATTTGTTTTTTCTTGATGGAATAAGATTCTTAACATTTACAACAAAGAGTATTGTTTTTATTTTATGACTAGTATTGTCAAAAAAATTAATAAAAAATTAATAATTATATTTAATGTTACAACAAAGCATACACTTGATGGATTAATAACACATGTTCATTTTAAATATAAGTTTAAATTAATACCTATACAAGTTTTGTTAATCGAGTGAGGCCACAAAAATAGTGCTCAGTCTCATTCCCAATAGAAAAGGACAAGTAGGGGAATCCTTCCAACAATGGTCTAAGTAAAACAAGTTCTCATCACAAAGAAACCATCTCCCAAACCCCCGCTGACACTGGAGAAAGTCAAGGCCATGTAGCTGATCTAGGGAGGCACTTCCACGACTCAGAAAAGTGAGTGGTCAAAGCAACATGCAGACACCAAGAAGTGTGCAACCATACTTAGGCCCAAATAAAAGGAGCAAAAGTGAGTAGGATAGAGAGTCAATAGAGTTGAAATGTTCCCATTCCACTGCATTCACCTTAAGTGAATTCCATGAAATAGAGACTACCACAAGATAAAAGAAGAGCCTCCTTAGATAAACCATCTGCCTTAACATTAAGTTATCTAAAAACATGTGCGGAGTGGAGATGGATAAAGGAAGTTTAGATCTCTCTCATAATATGGCACCATCCATCGAGGTCAAGAGCAAAAAGGGTAACAAGAGTAGAAATACCATAATTTTCTGAGTACATCCTTAAATCCTCAGGTAGCACAAAATATTAATTTAAACCAGCAATTGGATCTGCACCTATCCTTAATCTTTGACCATTTCCAACCTTCCATCCCAGGCACCTGGTTATCAATGATAGTGCTCTAATGAAGCCATTCCAGATGAAAGAACTGCCTTGGATATTAAAAACCTGTAGTCAAAGCCACTCTTCAATAGACCTATCTTTAAGGTATTTATGTTTGACAATGAGAGACCATAATCCCTCATCATTCAATACCAACCATAAACTTTTAAGTCCAAGAGCCAGACTAAACCAATCCAAACTATTTATGTTCCATCCATCAAAAGAATAAGGTCTCGAGATCTTATGCCAGTCCACCAAGTGATGTCCTTCTTTTCCTTTAGTACATCCCCAGAGGAAGTTGAAAATGGATCTACTAAGATAGTTCTGAATAGTTATGGGCATCTGAGCCAAGGTGAGCCAATAGACAGCCAGCCCTAACAAGACTGATTTAACCATAACTAGCCTACCACCAAGAGATGGAAGCCTATATGTCTAGTTACTTATTCATTGATCTGGCTTTCTATAATCAGAATAAAGAGAAGAGGGGAAAGGAGACATCCCTGTCTGATGCCCCTAGAGACCGGGAAGAACTTGGATGGTGGACCATTAATCAGGACAGAAAAATTTGATGATTCTACACAGCCCAAAATCCAATTGACACCAATCATCGAAATACCAATATGAAGTAGAACCATCCTAAGAAAATTCCGGTTCTCCCTATCAAAGGCTTTGACCAAATCTAGCTTGAGGATCATAAGTTTTTCTTTTCAACTTTTATAGAGTGCATTACTTCCTATGCAATGCCAATAGGTTCTATGATCTACCTATTATGGAGGAACCCAAACTGATTCCGATAGACGGATCTAACGAGGATAGGTTTTGATCTGATGGCATCTAGCTTGGAGATGATCTTATAGGCTAGATTGCAGAGGGAGATAGCTCTGTAATGAGTAAAGGAAGTAGGTTTATCACACTTAGGAATAAGAGTAATAAATGTAGAGTTGAGAGCACCAAACACCCTACCCTTAGAATTATACTGATCAACCTCCCTTAGAATGTGTAGACCAACAAGATCAAAGAAATGGAGGTAAAATTCAATCGACTATCCATCTCAGTTGGGACTTTTATTTTTTTTGAATTCTTTAAGAACACCTTCAATATTAGATAAAGAGATATCATCCAAAAAAGATTCTTTTTCTTCCTCAAGAACAAAGGAGGGGAAAAGCATGATAACTTTGAGTTGATCCTCAATATTAGTAGCCCCATGATCAGTGAAGAGGTCAGAGAAGTGAGAGCCCCCCATAAGCTCAAGCTATGAATCATCTTCAATTAATTCACCATGATGGTTTGAAAGGCCCCAAATAGCTTTAGAATTTATTCTGGATGAAGCAAAAGTATGGAAAAATTTGGTATTAGCATCCCCCTCATTTAGCCAATCCACTCTGCTCTTGAGTTTCCAGGTAAGAAACTAGTGATCCAGCAAAGTTCTCTTATGAGACTTTAGCCGTGAGAGCCGTGTGGCCTCATTTAGAGACAGAATATCAGAGTTGTGAGTCAAAAGGAGAGCCTGAATGGTTGATTCTATATCTTTTGACTCTTTTGCTTTTGTCAGATTCATATTTTTTTCCCAATCCTTAACACTACCCTTCATCCTCTTGAGCTTAAAGGTCATTGCTAGCATAGGTTCAAGACAAGGATGCACATTGGAGATCCAGGAAGAGTGGATACTAGGGGCCAGATTCCACTCAAGGCATATTGGGTAGTGATCTGAGACCTCAGACGGATGTATCCAAAACTTTTAGTAATTAAGAGTAGGAATAAGTTGGAGAGAAGCCAAGAACCTATCTAGGTGCTTGCTAACACCCTCTAGCTGTAATGTCCCCCTTATGCTCCCTAATTATTTTTGTAATAGTCAAATATAATTGTACTAGGCTACTGGTGAGGAGCTCAAGTCCAAGGCCCCACTAGTAAAACCTTAGTATGTAGGCGATTAATTTCCTAATCTATGGATCTAGGAAAACAAGCATACACCGGCGCAAGTTAAACAATCCGGAACTAATCCACTATAGAAGATTAAACAAAAAGTAGAGTGTAAAACTCCACACCCATTATTGTTCTTCCACCTCGCTTTAGCGAGAGGCATTAAAGGAAGAAGATAT
>LPNX010720112.1:19511-35238 GCA_001517045.1 Pseudotsuga menziesii | reverse complement strand
TTATATCTCAGTAATAATGTAGGGTTTAAGACCCATTACCTAAATATTAGTCTTCAATCACGGAGGCGTTACTTTTGGTATTGGAGAGCATATCTTGTGGAGGGATATGTTTTTCTGGGAGGAAAGCGTAGCTGTCATTCCCACTTAAGCAAGAAAACAGTCACTAAATTAGTGGAATGATTTTTGGGTAGGTTTGAATGTTGGATGGCTGCATGCCTCCTAATAGTCTTTGGATTATGGAATTTTTAGAAAAAGTTGATCTCATTAAAAGGGTAACAGCAAATTTTCTGCCTGAAGTTAAGGAAACTCTGCGTGACATGCAGAGAGCCGTTTTCTTGTAGGCTTTTTACTTAATCCATGAGATAGGAGGGGGAAGGGGGGGGGAAAAAAAAAGGATGGAGAGCTCATGGGGAGAGGTATGCGTCTCGGGTAGAGGTTTTTGGTGCATGCTTATGGAATTACCCATCGCCGGACTGCGTGCGCGAACTGGAAGGGGTTTTTGATTAGAATATGACCCTCTGCGCTTTACCCTGGTGAGTACCTTCAAACCGGTATGTTGATGCATGCATACATTTTTCTTTTCATTCTGTAGCAGGATGAACTAGATCGGTGAAAAATGATCATGATATGAATATCATCTCAAGAGTTGCAGGCTATGCGTCCATCCTTTGTTTTAAAGGTATTTTCCTTCCTGCATTGAAAAACATAACCTGAAAGCGTATTCGATTCTAAACCCTGCATCTGGGAATAAGATCCATAGGATCGACAACACGTGACGGTGATTCCGAGCAAAGGAAGTCGCATACCTGTATCCTGAACAACTGCCGACCTTCAGAGAGCCCTATCTTTATTTACGGCTTTTATTTTTTTAGTCCTTGGAATAAGATCGATATGATCTATAGTTTTATTATGTTTTTAAAACATTACTTGGGGTCATACCTGTAGGTTGTCTGCGATCCATATCAAGGCGATCGCATACCCCCTTTTCCCCAACTTTTGTGAAATCTGTAGAGTGAGTGCGCAAATTAAGTGTTAAATTTATTTACGAGGGATTGCGGTGTAGAAGGTGCGAGCACCAGCTCCATTATGGCGTGACAGAATCCCTTAGTATGCTACGGTGCTGATATTATTTCCGTTCTGAGTCCAAAACTAAAGTCACAAGGTGTTAATTATATGATCGGTGATTTACCTTTCCATCCAGGATCATTTTGTCTCCTTTGATCGATTTTAAATATCTGATCCGCAAGTGAGATCACATGTCCATGGCTGGGATCCTACATGATTACTCCTTAACCCGCTTATGGGCTTGCAAGAATTTCAAATGACATCATTCAGAAAGTTACAATAATCTGTATGCCTTTATCTTTAGTAACAGATCCGAGAAAAATCCAGTATCTTTGTATGTCTTTGGTTTTCAGCTTTGCTATGGCCTGGCTTATAAAGGGTAGTGTAAACATTTTAAAGATCGATCTGTTGTAGGATATATTCCTTATAAAATAAATCGAGCTGTCATTTATGCAAAGCTAAGGAGTATCAAGGGATGCCTGACTATAGCAGATACAAAAGATATTATTTTGCTGTAAGGGGGTTTTCTGTCTCATTAAACATTGAAACACTAAATTGCTACTTAGTGTCCGTCGCGATTCATATTTGGAGAAGATGTGATGGTACTTATAGTCTATTAATCTTTAAAAGGGAATAATCAAGGAGATTAACTCAAGTAGTGTGGTCGATTAAACTCACAGAGAGAATTTTATTCTACCATTGTTATTGATGGCAATTGATGTACTTGTAGGAGATTATAATGTTAAAAATTATACAAACACCTGATGTAAAGGTTCTCTCTCTGAGCATATGAGAGACCAGGAAAGGAAAAGAATAACACAGTAGATATGATGTGTATATGCCTTTCTTTGTGATAAGGTTTCTTTTTTTTTTCTTACAAACGTACATCCTCTTTGGTATACCTTGGAGGTCCTTTTATAGTGTAGTCTTGGCACTTTGAAATGCATTATAAGAAGTATGGAAATAAAAAAGGTGCAGGTTGTATTAATTCTTTTGGAATTTAATAGCCAGAATGGCTAGTTTCCCAGTGGAGGTACTCTTGGAAAGAGAGCCTATGAGAAGAATGTATGGCAACAACGATGTTGCATTTTGTAAATCTGGAATTTGATGAATGATGAAAGATACGACTGTTTGGTGGACGTAACCCCAAGGTTGGGGTGAACCACGTACATTGGGGTATTGTGTGTCTTATGTGTTTTGATGTGATTTACTTTATGCATTTTTGGGTGGCCGTCTTATGTGAACTTGCTGCCATTTTGTCTTACATGTTTAAGCATTGTGTATTTTGATATAGTTATTGAGAATGGTTTCGTGAAGTTTTAATTGAAGGAAATATGATTCTTATGTATTTTAAATGTTCATGTATCTGTTGTAGTAAATATGGATTCCATTAGCTAAAATACAAAGTTATGACGCTATTTATATGAAATGCAAATGCATAGGTATGATTTTGTGGTGTTTGATTTTAATTGATTGGACCCTATCACTCGTAAACCCTAATTCGAATTTGAAGAGACTCCCGCAAAAACTTATATGTTCCCTATCATTTATTAAGGAGATGTTACAATTTTGTTCTTGCTGATATGGGTGTGCTACATTTCCTTAAGGAAGATCTATATTCATGTAAAATAGAATGTGGTTATCTTTAGTCTAATGACTGCTACATTGTGTATACATCTGATGTTACCGAAGTTGATTAGCCATGTTTCTATGAAAATACCATGTAAAAATCAGACACTAATACGATTGATTCCTGCGATTAGTAACAGGGAACGAAAAATTTTACCCCCTCTTTACACATACTGGCATTGGGGTCATGTGGGTATGTTACACTAGCCTAGGCCTCCCATTCCTCCAAGTAGGGCCAGGGTGAGGAGGGGCCAATTCCACCATATTAGTAGAATACAAAAGGTGATTAAAGTAATGTACCATATGATCCATGCGAGCATTGCTTCCCCAGATATCAGTGTCAGATAAGGTAAAGTTTAAGAACTCTACTAGTATAAGGTTGGGATAGTCAAATATACCTCCAGCAAGGACATTATCCCAAAATGCGACTCTGTTAGAATAGGGTCCATAGTAGTTCATAATAGAGAAGATAGAGTCAATACCCTTAAAACTCACTTTCACCAAGATACCAGCAAAGGATTGGAAGGCCTTACAACAAGTAAGATGTGGGTTACAACTAGTGAGCAGTCCTCCATAGAGACCATGAGATTCAAGAGCACAAAACTCTCATCCATGTTTCAACTTAGAAAAAGGCAAACTGCAGATACATGATCACATATAGTTTCTTGAATCAAAATAATGTCAGGTTTTTTAGTAGAGAAGAGATACCTCAAGGTTTTTTGTTCACGAAGCCCCCCAAACCCATGGAGATGATCCTCATAGGTCAAACTGAGAATCAAGTGACAATGCTATAAGTGCCTATGGGGAGTTCATTGATCTAGCTGCTGCTTTGATCCTAGTTGAGAGCAGAGTATAGAGGCCCAAAGAACCAGAAGCATCAGTAGGTTTTGCTTTACTTGACTTATGGACAGTTACATTTTCGAGCCTAATAAAATACAGGGGAATCGTAGAAGGTGATAAAGGTGATTTGTCCGAGAAAATATCCAAATACTTGAGGAGCGATGGATCCATAAAGGATGGGGAGGAGATGGAGCTCTGAGATGGATCAGAAGTTGCAGGGGAGGTGTTTATTAGAAGAGGTGGAAAGTCCTCTAATGAGAAAGTAGGAGGATGAACAAAGGAATTATTAGTGTGTGGGGTCTCAATAATGGGATTGAGTCGGTAGTTTGTGAAGTAGTAAGCAATCGTGAAGGAGTCACCGATGTAATGGCCTTGGCTAGAGTCTCAATGTCCTGAATGTACTGAATTTCCCTTTTTGTAAGATCAATGAAGGAGGTCGAGGAGGAGGAATCATAAGGGCCCACATGGGAGAACCAGAAGAAGCTAAGGGAGGTGAATGCTCAATAGGAAGACCTAAAGAAGGATCAATTTCAGAGTAGCCAAGGTTTAAGGGTAGACCATGTCGTAGAGAAGAGCACTTAGACTTTAAATGGCCAATTTCATGACAATAGTTGCATCTGAAGGGAATTTTCAGATAATCCAATATTTGGGTAAAGATCGAACAGTCCCCAATAATCTCAATTTCCAGGAGGAGCCCTTTGGAGACATCTAGCTACCTCTGAAAAGAGATATAGAGTTTACAATCAATTTGGTACCAGGGGTGGTACTAGAATCAAAGGATCCCTATTGGATGAATATAGTAGATGTTACTAAATTAAAATCCCAATTACAAGAATTAGTCAATAAAAATACATTCAACCTAGTGTTTCCCCTTGGGGAGCACCCATTTTATTTGTAAAAAAGGAAGATGGAACGCTAAGACTGTGTATAGATTATAGGCAATTAAACAAAATGACAATTAAACAATGGGTGCCTCGGATTGATGATCTATTCGATCGATTTCAATGGGAAACAATCTTTTCAAAAAAATATTCAAGATCTGGACACCATCATGTACGAATCAAGGACGAGGAGATCTTTAAGACTACTTTTATAAGAACCAGATACGGTCATTATGAGTTTGTCGTAATGTCCTTTGGGTTAACCATTGCTCTAGAAAATTTTATGTGTTTAATGAATAGTATATTAAAAAATACTTAGATAAATCCGTAGTCATCTTTATCAATGACATATTAATCTATTCTAGAAATAAACAAGAGCATGAAGAACACTTAAAAATATTCTTACAATTTTACGGGAACAACAATTATTTGCTAAGTTTAGTATGCGTGAATTTTTCAAGGAAAAAATATAGTACCTAGGGCACATGGTGTCTAAGGATGGGATATTAGTCGATCCCAATAAAATTAAAGCTATCACTGAATGGCATGTTCTGAAGGATGTAACCGATATAAGTTCATCCATGGGGAGTACACGCTACTACTGAAAATATATTGAAGGATTTTCTAAGATAGCGTACCCTATAACTTCATTACAAAAGAAAGGTAAGAAATTTTATTGGAACGGAAAATGTACTGAGAGTTTTAATAAATTAAAACACTTGTTAACAAAAACCCCTATTTTAAAAATTGTTGATCCATTTCAATATTTTGTGATGTGTAAAAATGCATGCAAAGAAGGTTTAGTTGGAGTACTAATTCAAGAAAACTATGTCGTAGCCTATGAGTCTAGGAAACTTAAGGAACATGAGAAGAATTATGCAACTCATGATCTAGATCTAGCTGCTATAATTCAAGCTGTAAAAATGTGTAAGCACTATCTCATCGAAAGGAGATTCTTATTAATGTCTCTTAATATAAGTTTAAAATATTGATTCGATCAACATAATCTTAACGCAAACAAGCTAGGTGGTTATCATTTCTAAGTGAATATGATTTTGAGACAAATCATATAAAAGGAAAAGAGAATAAATTTGCAGACGCCTTAAGTCGTCATGCAAATTTGTTGAATAAAAGCACATATGGATCAGATTTAGAAGATAAAATTTTAAATGAAGAAAAATTTGACAAAGAGTATAAAAAACTAAAAGAAAAGACCGTAAAAAATGAAATGAATCAAGCAAAACCAGATCTTAGCTTGAATGGAAGAGGGTTATTATTACACAGAGATAGATTATATATACCAAATTTAGTGGACATTAAATTAATTATTATGGACGAACTACATAAAATGCCTTATTCAAGACATCCTAGATATCAGAAAATGATCACCATTTCAAGGAAATATTTCAAGTTTTTCCTAATATTAAAAGAGAAGTAAAAAAATATTTATCATGCTACATTGAATGTCAACAGGTAAAAGTTGAACACCAACACCCAACAGGATTATTACAGCCATTACCTATTCCAGAAGGGAAAATGGCAAATTATCAACATGGATTTCATAACTGGCTTGCCTAAGAATGTTAAACATCACAACACAATCATGGTTGTAGTAGATAATTTGAGTAAGGTAACTAAATGTATTCTAGTAAAGTATACATATAAGGCTAATAACATTGCAGATGTTTTTATTAAAGAAATTTTTAGGTTGCATGGTGTACCTAAGATAGTAATCTCAGATAGAGATGCAAAATTTACAGGAGACTTTTGGAAGGCTTTATTTAAAGGATTAGTCACACAATTAAATTTTAGCATTTCATATAATCTTCAAACCAACGAAAAATGAAAAGAGTAAATAAGGTTTTGGAAGACATGCTTAGAATGTATGTAATGGATAAATCAGGGAAGTGAGAAGATTACTTGTAATTGGTAGAATTTGCGTATAAGAATCACTTCCAAGATTCAACTGGATTGATCCCATTTGAGATTCTGTATGGACAAAAGTGTAATAATCCAATTTCTTGGAGTAGTATCATTGACAGATTAACGTTAGGACCTCAGTTATTAAAATATATGGAACTAAGAGTGAAACTAGTGCAACATAATTTGAAGGTTTCCCAAGATAGGAAAAATACTTATGTCAACTTAAAAGGAACTCCACGAGAGTTCTAGGTAAGAGAACATGTTTATGTAAAGGTAAAACCCAATAAAAGGTCCCTAATATTGGGAAAATACTCAAAATTGGTGCCCAAATATTGTGGACCATTTGAAATTTTGGAAAAAATTGGACAGTTCGCATATTAGTTAGTATTACCCTCTACAATAAAAGTACATAATATTTTTCATGTTTCAATTTTAAAGAAATACTTTCATGATGCTACTCATGTGATTGATTGAAATGTTATACAGATGGAACCAGAACGTATTCTTGACAGGATAGAACTTTTACTCCATAAATCTACCATTGGATAAATCAAGGTACAAATATAGAAGCACCTTAGTCTAGAAGATTCCACAGTGGAAATTGGAATGTAATATGCAGGAGGCATATCCAATTCTATTTCAATATGAAATAATGGAAGAATGAAAGACAAAGAAATACTAACACCGAGGAAGGTGTTACAATTTAAGGGGAGATGTATGTAATACACCAAACAATTGTCTAATTATTATTAGTTCGAATATTTTTTTTTAATATTTTGAAAATAAATTCAAAATGAATGTAATGAAATATTATTATTGAATAATTAAAATACCAAGAGAAATGAGAACTGGAGTAGCCATTAAATGAGTGTTTGCTGACCCACGAGGGGAAATGAAAATTGGTGAAATATGTTGAGTGAGAACTCAAGTGATGTAGGATGCATCTTCACCAAAATCAGGTCAAGACTCATTGTGGATCCTTAAAGAGTATGAGGCTCATAAATGACCAAGTGTTAGGAAAAATACTATAAAATGGTATGTCCATCGAATACTGAGGAGGTTGGTGCTGGATGCAGAAATAATCTATTAATGCAAATATATGGGGCGTTGATCGTAATTTTCTCTTGTGGTTAAACAAATAGGCTTGGGGGTTCTAGAGAAAGTAATATTTTTATGGTATGGGAGTTGGTTAGGAGGAACGGTAGCTTTAGTTTTTTTTTCTCGACAGTGGTGAAAGGTTCCTTACTGCAGATTCATTTATTGTTTTAGTATTAGTAGTTACAGTTCAAATGTAGTATAAGTTGTGAGAGTACAATGTATCCACTGAACATTCCTTTTTATCTTTTTAGTATTATAAATTTTGTTACGTGTTGTTAGTCTTTATGTATTGGATTACAAAGTATTCTTTTTATATATTAAATTTTAGTTTATTAACCAAACCAAAATTGTTTACTTAAAATCTCATATTTAACAACAAGAATCGAGAGACTCGTCACAAAGATATCTTATAGGTTCTAATTAGATATAGATAAGTTTACAAATGATTTATTCAAGTACCTTATATCGAATTAATAATATATATAAGTAAGTTTAAATCGATTTCTTTACTCTATGAGCCAGAGGATTCTACACATATTTTATCTTTGTTTACAAGTTAATATGCATACATTAAGCCTAGCCTCTATTTGGCCTTCCATACCCAGATTGGGACAGATTTAAAGATTTTAAGTACTTAAAAACTGAGCTAAGGGATCACGTTCAAGAAAACCATTATCAACAAAGTATTCAATTAACAACCTAATTAAACAACACCCAGCTCATAGATCTGAGTTCCAAACTCAATTATACTCAGAACGAGCTAAACGTAGAGCAAGTTTATCAATCAAATGAGTATAATATCCAACAATTAAAAATAATTAGTAATATATACAATCGGTCAATCAAATCTACAAGTTTTAAGAACATAATCAAGTACAAATGCTCGATATATTTTTCGGGTATCCATACACAAAAATAAACAGATCTAGGGAATTATTAAATTAAATATCAAGACACGTTCAACATACATAATTTGAATAAATCAAGCAAGAATTAAATACTAACTGCTCCCAAAACAAACCACAATCGATTCTTATTATAATTACAAGTTGGAGAAAGTCTATGATAGCAATATGCCAATCGTTGAACCATTAATCACTGCCAATTTTTCCCCAAAAAGAAGAGCATATTCAACTAAGAACAAAACAAAACTGTGAAATCTATAATGGTCATAAATCCAATCGATTAAATCATAGACCAAACTATTGTAATTTCAAATGCATCACAAATGTTATAGGATGTGAATCCTTGTCAGTAACCAATGCATATAAGTACATACCCATTAAGGGTTATGTCTAAAACAAAACTTATCTTAGAATTTCGTTAATGGATGGAAATGCCTTTAATCCCTTAAACCTGGAAACAAAGAAACTGCAAACCCAACTTAACTATAAATCAAAAGGAGGCATACCTTATAACTGTTTGTTGATCCATGTGTACAATACATAATTCATGTCGGTTCATTTTATGCATGCAAAGAGAAAGAATTGCAAACATTAGTATCAATTACAGTTCTTAAATTCATAAAATTCTTAACTAGTAGAGTGAGTGTTAGGTTCCTCACCTCAAGGAAGAAAAGAATGAAGATTGAGAGGAGGTAACCCTATCTTCACTCTCATCTGGCCCGTGCCATGATAACCTACATCCACATTTTACTTTTACGCTCTATAATCTTTTCTTTTCTATATCAAAACTATAACAAGAAAAGTTACAAACACTAACCATGGATATTACCTTGCATTTTGATATTGGGCTATAAGGGTGAAGCCGAGCTTATCCAAAGCTTTCATGTGTACCCTGACTTCACTTGTAAGCATAGTGACTAAGTTATATTAAATGTTGTTACGTTGCACCTGTACCCAACGCACCTTTAGGTGTACCGCAGGGAGAGGGACAAATATTTGACTAGGAGAGGTGTTATTGAACTTTGGTGGTCATGGTTGGGCCCTTTGATTCTCCTTTAGGGGTACTATGCCATAATGGCACTGTTGACTTCCCTTTAATGGGGTTTTTAACCTTGGGGTTGGTTTTCGGTGCCCCTCTTCTAGTGGACCCACTAGGAAAAAGACAATAAATACGAAATATTACATAAAACATTGCATGTGAATAAAACCAAAACAGATTAGGTGGGCCTAGCCAATCTATCCACGAATTGCTTCCATGCTTGAATCAAAAGCGGTTCCACGAGCAGATGATCCAACAGGATTGTATGATCTGTGAGCTAGGGTTGACCACTGGGTTTCATGGATCCATATCCTACTTATGTGCTCTGATGGCCTCTGCTTCAAATACAAGACACGTGTCTTCATTCACATCCACTTTGGACGTCCCCCTGGCACTTTAGTCAGTGGGTCCTTTCTCTCCTCGGCCTTATTTCCTTAGAGTAAATCCACTCTCCATGTCAGGAATTTTTATGCTTTGAGGAGAGCGTTGAGGTATTTTACCTCAAATATCATAAGGCAGATTTGATATAAATTTCATGCACATCAAGATTTTATTAATCTGTGCTAGTTCTCCCATGCCAAATAACTCACAGTCGTTGATATGTTTTGGTGATTAATCTCCTTCGTCGATCTTGATCCTAATCCCAATGATTAGTTTCAGAACTTGCAAGTCGACTTCCCTTTTATCCTCTGTGCTCTTTCACAAGAAAAATTCATTTTGTTCGTAGATATTTGGCACCTTCATATCTCTACCACATGATCTACAATCGTGGGGATGATTTAATTTTGGCACTGTTGGGTTATCTCAGGCATCAAACGGTTTTGATCAGTTATGAAAATGAACATGCAAGCAGACAGACAGGTGAAGAGTTCAAATATTGATAAGTAAAAGAGGATGCGGGTGAAGAGAAGTGTGAGAGCTATCTGCAAGCAAAGAGTTGGTTGATGGACCATCGTTGAAGTGGGGATTGCGGAATGAAAGATGGCTCTGAGTTCTTTCAAAAATATCTAGAATAGAGACAATGAGGGGAACAAAGGTGCATAAGAAAATCCGGAAGTAGATCAAAATAGAGTTGGTATGCATTGTTATATCTGTTTTTCTACATATTGTAATGAATGTGTTTAAACCTAAGGAACAAGGGTGGTAGGGTGGTGCTAGGAAAAACAAGTTGTATTTTATGTACAAGTTGGAGCCTATACAAGTGGAAGTTGGTGCTTCCATCCAATAGTAGCTAGAGAATGTTATTTTAGTGGGTTCTAGGAAAAACATGAGGGTTACTACTCTCCGCAAGAAGGAATTTGTGAACAGAGGTTACATCGTCATTTGAGTAGGTGCTCAAATAAAGCTAAATATTTGTCTGTCTCTATCATGTGTGTGTGATTGATGATCATCATTCCTTCTGTTATACTTGATGCATTATCATAATTGTAAATTTGTAATCAGTAATAATGGCTTAAATGTTGAAAACGGTTTAACGTTTATAAATAAATGATTCACCCCCCCCCTCGCCACCCCACTCTTAGTTATTTGAATAATTTCAACAATTGGTATCAGAGAAGGTTCCTTTTATTTAAAGGTAGATCTGTAAGCTTAAACATGCCAAGTTATGAAGGGACTTCATCCAATAAGGTTCCTCTACTTGATGGAACAATTTTTTCGTTTTGCAATGTTAGAATGAGAACCTATATAATGTCCTTAGGTGCTGATGTTTGGGATGTAGTAGACATTGGCTATGTAAAGCTAGTTGTGCTAGCCTCCAGAGTTGATAAGTTGGAATTTAGTTTTAATGCAAAAGCAATGAACGCTATCATGAGTTGTCTTGCAGAGGCTGAGTTTGTTAAGGTTATGCATCTTGAATCTGCGAAAGAGATGTAGGATAATATTGTAACCAATTATGAAGGAAATGAAAAAGTAAAGGATGCCAAACTACAAACATATAGACTAAAATTTGAACAGCTAAAGATGAATGAGGATGAGAATTTCAGTAAATATTTCTTAAGAATATAACAGACTGTTAATGCTATGAAGGGTCTTGGTGAAAATATTGATGAAGCATCCTTAGTTTAGAAAATTTTAAGATCTTTTCCTGAAAGATTCAATCCCAAAGTTTTTACAATAGAATAATTGAGTGATTTTAAAACTCTACCTATTGATCAACACCTACGTACTCTGACAACCTATAAAATGAGGATTGGTAAAGATAAATCCACCATTAGAGAAGCATTATTTAAAGCAGATAAGAACATTGATTCTGAAATGGATGCGACTGAGGAGAAATTTGTAAGGATGCTAAAGAAAGGATCAGGTACATACAAAGAAAAGATTCCCTTTAAATGTTTTAACTCTAGTAAAATAAGCCATTTTGCATATAAATGTCCCCACAAGCAAAAGAGGCAGACTTTTGATGATGAGGAAAACTCTACAGTCAATGAATATAATAAATAGGCTAAATATAAACAGAAAGCTTGTGTGTAAATAATGTTGATTCTTGAGAAGAAACAGACAGTGATTCATCTTATGAAGATGAATTGAATAACTTTATGCTTATGGCCATAGAAGATTTTGGAAATGAATATACAAGAAGTGACCTGAAGGATGAAGAAGTTATGGTTGATATGGAAGGTGAACTAATCAGTGCTTTGGAGGACATTGACAAACTCATACTAAAGAAGAGGAAACAAAAACAATTATTGATGCAGTATGAAAATAATGGAAAAGAACCAAGTGAAGATATTTTCTTGTTAAAATTGGAATTAGAAGAGGCAAAGAAAATAGAATATATTCTAAAACAACAATTAACATAAGAAAATAAGAGATGTGAAGCTTTGGAAGAAGTAGTGACATCTAGGAAGGAATTGGAGAAATTTCAAGCTCTGAATCACCAAAATATGTCAAGTATTAAAGCTTTAGAAGAACTGAACAAAATTCTGAGTAAGCAAAGATTCCCATGTTTAAAAACAAGTCTTGGCTATGAAGAAGGTTCAAGAATAAAACAGTCAGAATGCGAACATACTGTGCAAACAAAAGCAATTGAAACAAGTTCCAGAATTAGAAATTCAAATCAGAATTGTCAACCAAGGATTACTCAAAAACAAAGTCAACAAAATGGAAGACAAGATTTAGGTACCAAAGTTTTTTCCATGGTTACTGTTATTTTTGTTCTAATTTTGGCCACAAAGCTGCAAACTGTGCATTTAATTTTAGAGATATGAAATCAAAGAATAGTCAATTGTTGCAACATAGAACAAGACAATTAGCAAGTAAACAAGAACAACATACAAATCAGTTCACAACGAAAGGAATAACCCATGATAGATATAACAACTCTTTTGATCGACTATACAATGAGCCAGAATGTTATTTTTGTCATAATTTTGGACACAAGGTTTCAAACTCTCATCTGAAGGACTACAAAATAGACCCAAGAGTGAATTACTCTACTGAAAGTGCTAAAGTTTGGAAGAAGAAAGAAAATAACAAATCTGTATTAGTGCTTTTAGTTCAAAGGAAAAAAGTCCCCTGGTATATTGATAGTGGATGTTTCAGATAGATGACTGGTGATAAAAGTAATTTTCTCTCTCTAAGTGAAAATAAACGAGGAAACGTAACGTTTGAAAATGATGCTCGAGGGGAAATCAAAGGAAAAGGAATGGTAATGTCGAGTAATAGAAGAGGGAAATCCCAAGATGTGTTGTTAGTAGATGGACTAAAACATAGTCTTCTTAGTGTCATTTATGTTTGTGACAAAGGATGTGAAGTTGTTTTCACTTATAAATATTACAAGATAAAATTTGTACCCTCAGGATAGTTGGTTGCAAAAGCCATAAGAATAGAAAACAATGTTTATGTCTTGAAAGAAGGAAAATAAGAATGTCATCTAAGCAAGTATGATGAAAGCTAGATTTGGCATAGGATACTTGGACATTTAAAATTTGATCATATAATCAAGCTTGTGAAAAATGGAGTAGTAAAAGATCTTCTAAAAATATCAAAGCCATATGACTCTGTTTGTAAACCTTGTCAAATGGGAAAATTGACTCACACACAGTTTAAATCCAAGAACTTCACATCAATAGATAAACCACTTCAGTTAGTACATATGGATTTGTGTGGACCATCAATAAAGGAAGGCACAAGAATAGAAAGATGGCTTATGTTGGTCATTGATGATTATTCTAGACTCACGTGGGTTTCTTTTCTGAAAGAAAAATATGAAGCGTTTGAAAAGTTCAAAATTTTCAAGGCTCTAAATAAGAATCAAATAGGAAAGAGACTAAAGGCATTAAGATCTGATAGAGGAGGAGAGTTCAGTTTAGGAGAATTCAAAGAGTTTTGTGATAAACATGGAATTAAAAGAGAATACACTATTCCAGGGACTCCAAAGCATAATGGAGTAGTTGAGAGACAGAATAGGCTAGTACAACAAATGGCAAGATCAATGATTAATGTAAGGAATATTTCTCAGACATACTGGGTATAGGAAATTCACATAGCTATCCATATTCTTAACAAATCTCACTTAAGGACAAACAGTGATAAGACTCCTTATGAACTATGGTTTAGAAGACTTGCTTCTATCAAACACTTTAAAGTCTTTGGAAGAAATGTTAAGTTAAAAATAATCACGAACATCTTGGAAAATATGATTACAAGGCTGATGAATGTATCTTCTTAGGATATGCTACAAACATTAAAGGATACACTTGTTATAATATGAGGCTACATAAATTGGTTGATTGTATTGACATTAAAATCAATGAAGGAATCCATATAAAAGATATTCAAGTAAGCGGTGTTGAACCAAATACATAAGATATAGTTGAATTTAAGGAAGAACAGGTCCACGAATCAGGAAAAACAAAAGAAGATTCAGATGATGAAAGTGCAAACATTTAGGAAGATTCAAGATAGTAGACAGAAACAAAACCACCTTCTAGAATCATTCAGAAGAATCATCCTGAAAATAAGATAATTGGTGACAAGAAAAAGTAGTTCAAACAAGAAGGAAGTTTATTAAAGCTTTAGAACAATCTCATATTGTTTTCCTATCTACGATGGAACCTAAGAATTTTGAAGAAGCCAGTGAGGATGAAGATTGGATTAAAGCCATGAATGAAGAGCTTGATCAGATTAGGAAGAATAATACTTGGTATTTGGTTCCAAGATCGACAGATAAAAATGTAATAGACTTCAAGTGGGTGTTTGAAAACAAGATGAATGAACAAGGACAAATTGTGAGGAACAAAGCCTGATTGGTTTGTAAGGGGTATGCACAAGTTGAGGGACAATATTTTGATGAAACTTTTGCACCAATGGCAATATTGGAATCTATTGGAATTTTTCTTGCCTATGCCAGTCATAAGAACTTCAAAGTATATCAGATGGATGTTAAGTCAAATTTTCTCAATGGAGATCTAGAAGAACAAGTCTATATAGAGAAACCTGAAGGGTTCCAACTGACAGACAATCCTAACAATGTTTGCAAACTGAATAAGTCTCTATATGGATTGAAAAAAGCACCAAGACCCTAGTAATAGACTTGATAAATATCTACATGACAAAGGATTCAAGAAAGGTACTGTTGACAATAACTTGTATATCAAATCTGAAGGTGATAATTTATTAGTTGTTTTGGTGTATGTCAATGACATTATTTTTGGATGCATTAATGATTCTTTTGTTCATTAGTTTTCTAATGCCATCCAATCTGAGTTTGAGATGTCAATGATAGGAGAATTTTCATTCTTTCTTGGTCTTCGCATTATTCAGAGTTTAGAATTATTTCTCTCCCAAGAGAAGTATTTGAAGGAGTTGTTGAAGAGATTTCAAATGGAAGATTCGTCATCTGTCAGTACACCTATGGTTTTTGGTTGTAAAATTAGAAAGGATGATCTCTCACCTGATGTTGATCAAAGAACATATCGTTCAATGATGGGAAGTCTCTTATACATCACAACATCTTGTCCTCATAAAATGCAAGTTGTTGGAATGGTAGGAATATTTTAGTCTTCTCCTAAGCAAAGTCATTTGGTGGCTGTTAAGAGGATATTTAAATATTTGAAGGGAACAATGAATTATGGTCTATGGTATCCTAGAAATCATAATCTTCATTTATCTACATATTCATATGTTGATTGGGAAAAAAATTTGGATGAAAGAAAGAGCATACTATGGAGGTGCATTCTTCTTGGGTGATTCTATAGTTGCATGGTTGAGTAAGAAGAAAAGATTGATATCTTTATCCACTACAGAAGTTGAATACATTAATGCTTCCACCTGCTGTACACAAATACTTTGGATGATCCAGAGACTTCCAGACTTGGAGGTAAAATAAGTTGATCCCATTC
>LPNX010720112.1:0-14211 GCA_001517045.1 Pseudotsuga menziesii | reverse complement strand
ATGTTCAAATGATTAAATGTACTTGAGAAAGGTATTGTTATAAAGCATGTATAGGTATTGATGATAAAATGACAAAGTTATGTGTTAGGAAATGCAAATACACGAATGATTTGTTTTAAAATTATGGATGTGATTTGTTTTAAAATTATGGATGTTATATATATATATATATATATGACTAACAGATAATGCAGGTATATTTTATCTGTTAGTCATATATATATATATATATGTGACTAACAGATAATGCAGGTATATTTTGAGGGAAAAATTAATCTTTAAAATTGATCATGAACAGTTGATCAACAGTATGCTGGAAAATAAATTACTCTTTATATTTATCTTGATTTTGAAAGAATCATATAGGTGCATATGTTTTCTGGTAAAATGTGGAAATAGTTGTAGTGTTTGTGAAAAGCACAAGTTAAGGCAAACAAGGTGTATCAGAGACATTCTGAAGAAAAGCCAAAAGCAAGGAACAATAAATGAAGCTTGATCTGTTTGAAAGGGAAAATGAATGTTGAAGAGAAAAAAGGGCTTTGCAGATTCAAACACCAAGTATGGTGTACTTTTAAGTGGGGGATGATTTAAAATCCCCTCTATTACTCATATTCTTCGGTGACAGAAAAATACAAGCTCAAGGTCGGTAAACGAACTGTAAGTAATGTTATTTTTTTTCCTAAGTTGTGAATTGGTTTGGTAGACTTAGGAGACTAAGGGCTTGACTTGATCGAATGAATTGGAGAATGAATCCACTAGGGAGAGGGAGAATGGTTCGGAATTCATGAAGATCTATGTTTTAGATGACAAATTTCATCTTGGTTTTAAAACACCTAAATAAGAGCTGATTTACTTGTTAAACTCTAAAAGTTGAATACTAATGATAACCCTAAATGATTACTCTAACTATCGTTATTACTATAAATATTTACCTTAATGTTAATAAAGATTCTTGAAAAACAATTATCCTTAAAGCTTCTAAAATAAAAAGAAACTAAATCATTGAAGGACTATGTCATAACCACCTTATCTAGTTATGGGAGTTAATTTTCTTGTACTCTATTATATATATTTCGATATATTAATATTAATGATCTAATAGTTTAAAAAAAAAATTATAATATGATTATAATAACACAATAATTCAAAATGATTTGGTGTGTGTTATAAATTTTACATACATATATAAGAAATTGTATAAGAGCAATTTTAATCGTTATAACCATAGATATCTTTGTGAAGGCGTCTTTATTTTAGAGGTGGAATAGTATTCATGCATTAGGGTATTGTAATTGTAAAAGAATAATAATGGTTTCTTCAAAACCTGTTAGGGTTGGAAAAAGAGAGATTATTCGGTAATTAAATATTCATCTCATTAATGAAGGGAAGAAAAAAAACAAGCTCTTCCTGTTCATGTCGAGGAATATTTGGAATCATGCGAAGTTTCTCTGGTACACACCAAGTCTTGTAGTTCAGGATGAGTATTTTGGTTCACGAATCATGCTGAATGATAAAAGGGGTAAAATTTCATTAGTTTATACATATGTTTCTTTTTCACAACGCTGTGAGAAATAATTATTTGTCGAACTTGCATTATTATCACTTACACAATTATTAGGGTTTTGATTGGTCCGAGTACTCTCGTCAAATGGTTTTTTTTTCTTAGCATATTGTGAAAAGTATCTCTCTCAAGGACAATACAACTTTAATTTAGAAATGATTGAGTTCAAAAACTATAATAATTATATAATTTCCTTATGGGACTCTCGTTTTAGCCGAAATTTTCCTTTTACTTTCCTTTTACTCTAGTCTAATGTCTAAACTCTACTGTGAGAAAATGAGTTTGTTTATAACTAGTATCATACTTGTGTGTTTTGAACTTTGTCGTTATCTATTCATGTCTATTTACTCCTTTTTTATGTTTTAAAAAGAAGTGAAAACATTATTGTTTCTTGATTGTTGGCTCATCTTACTTCAAGATCGGAATAAATTGCCATTTAATAATAGTAGTTAAGAGATGAACTCTTTTATTGTTTTCTACCATAGTGGCCCCAAAAGTGATTTTGAAAGAATTAAGGAAGATACACAAAACTTCTTTTGAAATGGATCTAGTGATCATTAAAAATTGGCCCTAGTAAATTGGGAAACTATATGCTCTCCTAAGGAATATGGAGGCCTCAACCTTCATGATCTCGAAAAGGTTAATTGTGTCAGTGGCGCTAAGATATGGTGGAGATGGATCACCCATAACCGTGAACCATGGGAAAAATGGTGTCATAAGAAATATGTCAGGGGGTGGGATCGAGAAGGGTAATCTCATTCACTTCTTCTAGGAAATTCCAAGGTCACATATATGGAAAACTGCCACCCAAGGGAGAAGACTGATACAGACTAAAAGTGTTTGGGAAATTAGAAACAAAGAAAAGAGCTCTTACTTGGGAGGACTCATGGCAGTAATTACCACCACTGGAAAAGAGCTTAGAAGATACCCAGCTCATACATGAATGTATTAATCAAGGGAAAATAAAGGTTAAGGACTTATGGGTGAATTTAGATACAGAGAAAGAGTACAAATTTTGGGCACATCAAGAGTGGTGGGAACAACTAGGACCCGAGGAGGAAGTCGACATAATTAAAGAAGCATTAAACAAAATAAAAATTAGGTTTCATACAAGGGAGGATAGACTTCGCTGTGTATTCAAGCCAAAAGGCTCTATCACCATCAAAGAATCTTACAACTTATGGACGGGTAATAATAACTAGCCACCTAATAAGAAATGGAAGAACATGTGGGAGTAAAAACTTTGGCCCAAAATTTCTATATTCATTTTGTTATTTATTAGAAGGTGTATCCCTATGGGAGAAAATATCAAGAAAAGAGGTATGCAAGTCCCTTACGGATGTTGTATGTACACTAGTGAGGAAGGAACGATGGATTGCCTCCTAGATTTGTGTCCATATTCTATGAACTTATGGGGCTGTGGTGCCACAACATTCACGATATTTGGCAAACTTAGACACTACACGAACTAGAACCTTTCTTCTTGGATAAATGACCCTTTCCATAATCCAATTGTTAATCGCCTTTGGAAAATTTTTCCACACTTTGTGGTATGGGATATATGGAGGGAACTATAATCTATAACATTATAAGGGAATCTTGGAACTAAAGATAAGGTCTGGACCATAATAAGAAATACGATGCTCGAAACGATGCAAATGTAAACGTGGGAAAATTAGGATTGGGAAGAAAATGCTTATGATTCCTATATCATGAAGGCATGGAGGATATCAGGTCCACTGCAATGCTTTGGTACACCGTTTAGAATATCCATGGAGAAAACTAGCCTATAATTGTGGTCCCCTCCACATATAGGTTTCTTCAAACTCAATTTCGACAAAGATTCTAAGGGAAATCCTGGACTAACGAGGTTCAGATGTATTATCAGAAATCACCAAGGGTGGAAACATGGATTAACTTAGTGACTGCATCACCCATTGCAGTAACTACAATTTTTAGTTTAGCATAGACACAAAAAACAACCTTGGCTGTTAATTGTAAATAGTTGATGCCTCTTTATCATAGGCATCACATCATGCCTCAAGAATATACTTCAAAATAAATGATAACAATAAATATTTTCTCACACTTAACAATAATAATAGAGGCTTCAAAATAGGATTATTGGGGTCTTCGATAGGGATTTCCACTTGCTCCTCTCATATTTATATTAATGATGGATGGCATTAGTAGAATGGTTAAAAAAAAATTGTAACAAGTTCTTTGAAAGTGTGTGTACATGGGAGGTAATGTCTCTATAACTCATCTTCTGTTCATTGATGACAATTTGTTTGTCACATATGGGTCTAGAAGGGATTCTCTTATTCTTTAATCTATACTCATAATTTTTTCCAATACCTCTGGTATGGTCTATAATGCTAACAAATATCCATTTCCTTTGTGAAATTAGATCCTATGGATGAATTATGCTATGCTGATCAATTTGGATTTTCTACTGTCAATGTCTCCATGGGTATTAAAATATGGGCTTCCATATCAATCCCAATGACTATACATGTAAGAAATAGGCATGTATATTAGTCAGAATTTAAAAAAAAGGATTAAATTATGGTGAATAAGTGTTTCTCTCGTGGGGGTAGACTCATTATAATCAATTATATTCTCGAAGATATACTTGTTTTATGGATCTCTGTATCCCTTGTATTGGTTGTAATTCTCAATGGAATCATGAAGCTTTGTTAAAATTTCTTAAGGGGGGGAAATGAATATGATGTTTCGCTTCCTTGGGTCGCATTGAAAAGGATATATTTTACCAATGATCTTGGAGGTTAGTCCCATGAAAGATCTTCCATATTTCTCCAAAGCATTAGTAGCCAAATGTGTATGTATAATCCTTAAGGGTGAAGGTCTCTAGGTTATGGTCATTTATCAAAAATATATTATTCCCCTTACCGTTGAAGAATGGTTTAGGTCCAAGGATAAGTCTCTGAAGAATATTTCCACCATTTGTAAAGTGATTATATCTACACTTGGGATTATTGGTGATTGGATATCATGGAAATAAAGTACATATTGATCAAGATCCCTCGATTCGATGTGATTACTTCCATAGAATCCCAATGATATGATTACCTGCTTGAGTGATAGGGTTAGAAGACTGAATAGGTTTAAGTTAATATATGTGTCAGAATATGTGAGAATTTTATGATTATTCATATGTTATATTAATGTGATATGAATTACTTATGTTGTAGAGAAATGTGCAAATGATTAAATGTACTTGAGAAAGGTATTGTTATAAAGCATGTATAGGAATTGATGATACAATGACAAAGTCATGTGTTAGGAAATGCAAATACCTGAATGATTGGTTTGAAAATTATGGATGTTATCTATATGTCATGTATGACTAACAAATAATGTAGGTACATTTTGAGGGAAAAATTAATCTTTAAAATTAATCATGAACATCATGAACAGTATGTTGGAAAAGAAATTACACTTTATATTTATCTTCATTTTAAAAGAATAATATAGGTGCATATGTTTTCTGGTAAAACATGAGAATAGTTGTAGTGTTTGTGAAAAGCACAAGTTATGACAAACAAGGTGTACTAGAGAAATTCTGAAGAAAAGCCAAAAGCAAGCAACAATAAATGAAGCTTGATCTGTTTGAAAGGGAAAATGAATGTCGAAGAAAAAAAGGGCTTTGCAGATGCAAACACCGAGGATGGTCTACTCTTAAATGGGGGACGATGTAAAATCCTCTCTTCTACTCCTATTCTTTGGTAATAGAAAAATACAAGCTCAAGATCGGTAAAAGAAGTATAAGTAATGTTATTTATTTTCCCTATGTTGTGAATTGGTTTGATAGACTTAGAAGACTAAGGGCATGACTCGACTCAATGAATTTGGGAATGAGTCCACTTGGGAAAGGGAGAATGGTTTGGAATCCATGAATATCTATGTTTTAGATGACGAATTTCATCTTGGTTTTACAACACCTAAATAAGAGTTGATTTACATGTTGGAATAAAGCCTTGAAACGTTGCTGTAAAAGTTGAGTACGAATGATAAGCCTAAATGATTACTCTAACTATTTTTATTACTATAAATATTTACCTTAATGTTAATAAATATTCTCAAGAAACATTTATCCTTAAAGCTTGTAAAAGAAAAGAAGCTAAATCGTTGAAGGACTATGTCATAATCACCTTAATTAATTATGGGAGTTAATTTTCTTGTACTCTATTATATATATTTCGATATATTAAAATTAATTATCTAATAGTTTTAAAGAATCGTTTTATAATATGATTATAATAACACAATAATTCAAAATGATTTAGCGTGTTATAAAATTTACATACATTTTTGTTTTCAACATGAAAAAAAGTTCAATCCTTTTTTCAATTATGAAAGGACCTATTACAGGCCGATAGTACTTCCATCCAAAACATAGGACATTATATAGATAGTCGATAAAACAAGTGTCGCAGTTTAGCAAAACATTTCATAGTCATAAAATTCACATACATATATAAGAAATTGTATAAGAGCAATTTTAATGGTTTTAACCATAGATATATTTGTGAAGGAATCTTCCTTTTAGAGGTGGAATAGTATTCATGCATTTGGTTATTGCAATTGTAAAAGAATAACAATGGTTTCTTCAAAACCTGTTAGGTTTGAAAAAAGAGGGATTATTTGATAATTACATCTTCATCTTGGCAAGGAAGGGAAGAAAAAAAACTCTTCATGTTCATGCCAAGGAATATTTGGAATCATGCCAAGTTTCTATGGTACACACTGAGTCTTGGAGTTCAGGATGATTATTTTGGTTCATGCTGAATGATAAAATGGGTGTAAGTTCATTATTTTATGCATATGTTTCTTTTTGGAAATGGTATGAGAAATAATTATTCGTTGAACTTGCATTATTATCACTTACATAATTATTAGGGTCTTGATTGGTTGAGTACTCTAGTCAAATAATTTTGTTTTCTTAGTGTACTGTGAAAAGTATCTCCATCAAAGATAATACAGCTTTAAATTTAGAAATGACTGAGTTCTCAAACTATAATAATAATATAATTTCCTTCTGGGACTCTTGTTAGAACCTAAACTTTCCTTTTACTTTCTTTCTACTCTAATCTAATGTCTAAACTCTATTGTGCGAAAATGAGTTTGTTTATAACCAGTATCATACCTGTTTTTTTTACCTTTGTTGTCATCTATTCATGTCTATTTACCCCTTTTTTATGTTTTAAAAAGAAATGAAAACATTCTTGATTCTTTAGTGTTGGCTCATCTTACTTCGAGATCGGTATTAATTGTCATTTAATAATAGTACTTAAGAGAGTGACTCTTTTATTGTTTTCTTCCCTGGTGGACCTGAAAGTGAATTTGAAAGAAATAAGGAACATACCCAAAACTTCTTTTGAAATGGATCTAGTGATCATCAAAAATTGGCCCTAGTAAATTGGGAAACTATATGCTCTCCTAAGGAACATGGAGTCCTCAACCTTCACAATCCCGAAAAGGTTAATTGTGTTAGTGGGGATGAGATATGGTGGAGATGGGTCACCCATAACCATGAACCATGGGAAAAATGGTGGCATAATATAAATGTTGGGGGGTGGGAGAAGGGTAATCTCATTCACCTCTTCGAGGAAATTCCAGGGTCACATATATGGAAAAATGCCACCCAAGGGAGAAGACCGATACAGGATAAAAATGTTTGGGATATTCGAAAGGGAAAAATAGCTCTTACCTAGGAGGACTCATGGAAATAATTACCACATCTCGACAAGAGCTTAGAAGATACCCAGCTCATACATGAATTTATTAATCAAGGAAAAAGAAAGGTTAAGGACTTATGGGTGAATTCAGATACAGAGAAAGAGTACAGATTTTGGGCACATCAAGAGTCGTGGGAACAACTAGGACCTGAGGAGGAAGTCAACGTAATTGAAGAAGCATTAAAAAACAGAAAAATTAGGATTCATACGGGGGAAGATAGACTTCACTATGGATTCAAACCAAAAGGCTCTTTCACCATCAAAGAAGATTACAACTTATGGATGGGTTATAATAACCAGCTAGTACCTAATAAGAAAGGTAAGAACATGTGGGAGGAAAAAATTTGGCCCAAAATTTCTATCTTTAGTTTATTATTTTCGTATCTTAGGAGGTATTCATCACTTCAGTAGTTCATGGGGGACACATCTGCTAGACATCTGCCCCTTACTACGCCTGTCTGCATGCATTTTGGTGCTCCGAGGATCAATCCCTATAATTTAGGAACCCACTCGGAGTGTCACCAATAGTGTCTAGTAGTTGACTCCATTAGGTATTCAGTCATGTCCAGTTGTGCTTTGATCCCCATCAGTTAGATCGCTTCTAGTATCTCTAGTGCCAATTGACATGGTTCAAGGGAATATAATCATCTTTTTTCACCTACCCTCTTCAGTTAACTGGTTGTGAGATTTTATTCACTTGCCATCTCCAACTAACTGGTTATTAACTATTTTAGTGATCTCGAGTTGCACTTGTTAGCTCTAAAGGTGATTTTACCACACTGAGTTACCTCCTAAGTTAGTCTAAGTTGGTAGATTCAAATGCATCTCCAGGTATTCAAATTATTCCTTGACGATTGCATTATATATTCACCCATAATGTGAATACTATTGTATGGAAATTGTTCTTCTCTATATTTTTCTTTTGAAATCTATGTGAAGACTATTTATATCCCAAGATATTCCTGCTATAATCTAATATGGTATCATAGCTTGGTTAGGCTATTCTAATCTCCCTTAGATACTTCCATTGATGCACCAGAAGCAGCTGGGTTCCACATAAATAACACTAAGATATCATGAGTATGTTTCTCTTTCGACCTTTATCACTTGGGGTGTCTAGCTTGCTAAGAATAAAGCCATTTATTATGATGTTTTAGTCCTCCCACATGTTAGTGATGATAAATGTTTGGGAAAATTCAATTTCTTCCCTCAAGTTGATTCTATCAAGCCTCCGAGGGTCATCAAGGAAGAAATTATTGATAATAAGTTACTTTTGAGCTTATTTGGATGGTGTTGCTCAGGGTTGGAAGGACTTTGGTGGTGTTGGAAGTCTTATTTATTCTAGAAATGATTATTGATTCAAAGTTTTCTACTAGGTTGGGTGAATCTTTCAATAATTGTGTTGAATTTGCTTCATTCAAACACTTAATGACTTTTTTCTCTCTCTATTGTTATTCTGCACATAAAAAAATGTGGTGATTCCAAACTTGTGATTGACACTCTGAAGATAAGGAGGCATCCTATGAATATTTAACTTCTAGGTCATTATTCGAGGAAATTATCAGGATCAATGCCCATTTCCATAGGATCTACTATCTAAACATTTTCAAAGAATGCAACCATGTGGTGGACCAACTTTCCAAACTTGGACTACATCTCCCATCTAGGTCTATGGAGAAATGGGAATTGGGTTTGGTCATTTCTAACTTCTTGATCTTGTTGTTATTGGTTGCGATACTTCTCCATATATTTAATGCATCTTCTTATTTCATGTAAATAATAGATGGTTTTTGATAACATGTTGATGAACTCAGTAGTCCTAATTTTTGGATGTGAACATGTATATAAATTCTTCTTATTTTGTTGATAATAGTTGAGTATCTCATACTCAATCATGTATGGTATTTTGGTCTTCGAATAATATGGTTTTCTAATATAAAGCTGTGATTTTTCTCGTGAGGGAAAAAACAATAATAAAGGCTAATAATTATCAACATTGGTGGTGTTAATTCGACTCAAGTCATATGTATGATGACAACAAAATTCTCTTCCAAATAATAGGTCAAATTTGGCAGTCACAAGCAGATTGGCTTGTCTATATTGC
The DNA here is from genome assembly GCA_001517045.1 of Pseudotsuga menziesii. Lineage (NCBI taxonomy): Eukaryota > Viridiplantae > Streptophyta > Pinopsida > Pinales > Pinaceae > Pseudotsuga > Pseudotsuga menziesii. Next base: position 4,784 of record LPNX010720112.1, on the reverse strand, counting down.
TGAGTTAATAAGAACTATAATAGTTTCACCCTTGACATTAAACATTGTCGATTAGTTGCAATAACCGCTTTTACATTGACATGAAGTGTAAAAATTGTGATAATATTTTATATGAGTAGATGATAAGTTGGGATCAATATTCTATTTAAAAATCATCTAACAACTTGATATTGAAAAAATACAAATTATAAGTTCATTAGGAATCATCTAAACATCACTTTGTTCATCAATAATATATAAATTTTAAAGTTTTAAGGTAAAAGCAATGTTTCGGGTGTATCTACGGTAGTTGTGGAATGGAGTGTTATCCTCCCACCTAACTTGAATCTAAGGTTTACCCTTGACATTATTGTTCAAGAAAGAGTGATATTTTAGGAAGCTAACTGTATTTGTATTAAGGTAGAAACATGGATTCAAAACATGATATTGTTCTAAATATTTGCTTGTAATATAAGAAATAATTTTTATTTTTATTAATATTAAATTTTAAATTTTTTAAAATAAAAATAATATTATTATAATTATTTGGGAGACCAAAATGAATAAAATATATATAATAATCATATTGATAAGCAGATAAATTATTATATTTTGTAAAAAGTAGGATCCTACGATTACTTAGAAAAAAATATAACTGAAAGAGACAGTAGTACCTTTCAGACTACCAGCCAAAATTGAAAGATACAACTATACCTTCACAGTAAGCGTCAATAGCGACCGACGTCACGCCAGTAATGAAACGTGTTGTAATCTCCTGATTAGTAAGTTTTAAGGCGACTAGCGCATCCTAGACGCCACATAATCTGTTGACCTGCTCATTGCTCGTTGAATTACTTTCTAAAACAAAAGTCAGAAAAAGGTGCATTGGTTGTATGAACAGAAGAGAGAAAAGGATGGGAAATAAAATTATGGACTTAACATGCATACATTATATTAAACATGAGAAAATGCATACCTTATATTAAACATGGAAAATGCATACCTTTATATGCATACATTATATTAAACATGAGAAAATGCATACCTTATATTAAAGATGGAAAACTCATATACTTTATGAATATGAAAAAAAAAACATTTTTTTCCTTCTCATCAATTACCCATTTTATATTTTTAATGATTATTTTTATTTATAAAACTTATTAATAATTAATTAATATTACAATTCACTTTACTTTAAATGTATACATATGTACACATATAATCCTTATTTTATTAGGTATTTAACTTTTATAAAACAATTAATCCAAATCATATAAAATATAAATATGAAATATATATATAATTTTTATCCATATTTTATATTTCCATTCAAAATAACAAAGACTTATATTGAATATTCAATAAGTAAAAACTTGTAAACCTGAAATAGCACATATGTTTTGGACATTCTTTCGTTTGTGGTTAAGAAATGCTAAAACACATCACTAATGTGTGATATTGGATAAATCGTGTACATCAATTATTAAATTCCAAATTTCTCTTTAATTGCAACAATTTATTTGATTCCTAATACATCGGAAAAATAAAAATTGAGAATTGTTTCACATAATTTATTCTATGTTTGCCATGTTAATGAGTTCTTCCAGTTTTGTTGGAAACAACAATTATGAACAACTTGCACAATTAAACTTTTAAATTGAAACTAAACATATAACAATTCAAATTAGGAATAACGATTAAAATTAAGAATTCCAAAGATTAAATTTTTCCGAAATAATTTTAGTTTATAAAATTGCATTGAAAATTAAGGCTAGTTAGTAATTGTTGTTGATGATTAAATTTCGTAAAAATCATTTAAGTTTATAATATTTCATTGAGGATTAAAATGAGTTAGTAATTGTGCAATAATTGTACATATAATTTTGAATCAAATCTTATGGAGAAAGTTGTAGAATGCATCAATCTCCTTTATAGTAATGTCTCGTTGGAGAATAAAAGAATGAAATTGTATTATTTAGGTTTTAACATTTTGGTGATTGAGAATAAAAAGGATGATGAGATATTTATTGTATTTTGTGAGTGTTGTTTATCTAGTAACTTAATATCATGAGTTTAAGCATCTTCATAAGTGTAAGTATAAAAGTAACCTTGAGAAAGTTGTTAAAGGCTGTAACAATCATGACTAACAAAGAATTAGGGTTCATTTTGAGTTACTACTTTGTGGCCTTAATTAATTAATGAGCTTTGTCGGTGTCATGATTTTAATATATGCATAATGATCTCAACCTGAGGGCATGTGTTGGACACCATTTGAGGACACTAAGGGCATCTATAAAAACCAATCCCAATTAAAAAAATGGTTAATAAAATAATATAAAAATTACAAACTATAGTGATGACTTTAGAAATACAAAAAATTTACTTCTAGCTACATGAACATAATAACTTAAAACACATTTTCAACTTAAATAAAACATAAATTAATAAGCCAATTAAAATATTAAAACATAATTAATTAAAAAATTTGTTACATATAATTAAAAAATATATAAATTTAAATCAAAATGTAACTTAAAATAATACCATATATGGCAAGCTAATACACTACATTTTCTGGTTTTTTTTAAATATATAAAATCATAATAAAATGATACAAAATATTATAATGTTTTTGTAAATATGTATATAATTTCTGGTTTAGTGGCATAGTAATGTTGAGAATTTTTCTTTTCTTTACTTTTGGAACCTCTAGATATTACCTTTAGAATATTTTACTTACTACAAGATTTTAGGGTTTTATTACCACTAATATTTACTAAAGCAGTCACCATAGTTATATCTCAGAATTTTGGGGTGGACTACCATCTATGCTTTTTCATTTAAGGATGAGAATAACAAGTGTACTATTTAGATTGATTCTATGGGAGTCATCCAAGATTAAATTAGAATGAGACAAGTGTAATGTTCATTCTATGGGCGTCCTCCAAAATTAATAATTAATAATTTCAAAAAAATAAAAAATAGATTAATTAACATGTGATAAGTACAGTTAGTAATAGTTGTAAAAATTAAAATTAATCTTCAACTATTAGATTATTAAATACAACTACGAGCTTAAGTTCATCAATTATTAGATACAACTATTAGCTTAAATCCAGTTATTCTAGAACTATTAGCTTAACTTCAACTCTAATCACAGTTATATTAGATAACTATTAACTCAACTATTAGCTACAACTATTAGCTTTAAATCCAATGATTCTACAACTATTAGCTTTACTTCAACTCTAATCAGGTAAGGCTTAGTCCAAGTGCATTTGGCATCTAGGGTCTAGCTAGTGTGTAGTGATGTAAGAGTTGAACTCCTAATAAACTCTTCCAAAATCCTAATAAATTCCTACATCTAGTAGTTGGGCGTCTAGTTAAGCTAATATACACTTTGCATTACATGTTTAGGTTTTCCATATAGATATAAATAGGTTTTCGATTCTTTTTAAAGGACGTTAGTCTAACTCATAATGAACAATTTCAAAAAAATAAACAATAGCATGTGATAAGTACAATTCTTGATAGTTGGAAAAAGTAAACTTCAGCTTCAACCATTGGATTATTAGATACAACTATTCAATTATTAGCTTAAATACATTGATGATACAACACTGATACAACTATTAGCTTAACTTCAACTCCAATCATGATTTTACTTGATTTGCATTTGTCAATATATTAACTCTTAAATTAACTATTAGATACAACTATTATCTTAACTCCAATGATTTTCCAATTATTAGTTTAACTTCAACTTTAATCACGGTTATATTGGATAAATATTAGATTAACTTCGATGATTCTACAACTATTAGCTTGAATTCAACTCTAATTGTGGTTATATTGGATAACTATTAGATTATTCCAATAGTGATACAACTATTAAATCAAATTTAGATAAACTTCATCTCTTAGCATGAGAAGTTGACCTTGATTGCAATGAAATCATGCACCAAGAACAATAACTTAGGTAATGTGCATCTTATGTGAGAATTGAACTCCATCTGACAGTTGAGAGTCGAGTTAATGTGGATAAGGCTTAGTCTAAGATTTATATTAACTATTAGATACAACTATATTAGCTTAACTCCAATGATGAAACAACTATGAGCCTAATTTGAACTATGAGCTTAACAACCATAAATTAAGAGGTTTTTATATTAGATTAACTATTAGATACAAGTAATTGACACATTCTTTAGTAAAAAGAACATTATCAATATGTCAAATATATACCTCTAGGCATGTTTCAAACATATTAATCTTAATAATATGGTTGGTGTTATTTGATATGAGTCTTCAGATGGTTCAATAATATGTTGTTAAAGATGATGTCCATGCAAGCGCGAGAAGTGTGGGGTGACCCAAGAGAATGTTATGAATGATTAAGTGGTACATACATACGATGGAAGATAAATGGCAAAGAGACTATAGTATATAATAGTATATAATGTGTCCTTTGGCGGTTCACCTCGACAAGATTTATCTTTCACTTTTAGTTGACAAACCTTTTAGAGACTTTTAAATTTACATACTTTTACCTCTAGAGATACCCACTTTAAGAAAGACTTGTGTAGAGCACTCTATAGTTAAAACTCAAACTTTTACACACTGAAATATTTTTTCATTCTTTGTGTCCTTCACAAATGGTAAATTTGTAAACAACATTCACACAATTAATTCATAAGATGGTGTGCCGAATAAATAAGACATGCATTCAACCATAAACTATGGATTTATATATTATCATGACATAACAAAAGAACTATGGTGGCACTTACATACATGGAAAT